>NDGN011373718.1:0-14910 GCA_002564285.1 Tympanoctomys barrerae
TCTCTGGCCCCAAGGAAAAATTTTTGAAGTTCATAAGATAGATTTATCATTTTAAAAAATCCAGAAAACAAAGCAAAAACCCCAACATTGTCATGGGGAGAACTATCTATTCTTGATTATCTGGTGAAAATTGAGTAGTGATTGGGTTACGAAAAAACAAACAAACGAGAACTTAGGGAAACAAAAGAGAGGAACCACACATTGAGTTTACTCTCATGGGGTAATACTCTAAAAGTGGATGTTTGTTATATTCAATGTTATTAGAGCCCTGAAATAGAATTACATTTGCTCTAGATAGTAGTATTCCCAGTTTATATTACTCTTTCCATAAGAAGTCAAAGAAAATGCTAATATAGTGAATTCATGGATAAAAGTTTACTTTTATCTATGAATTATATAAAACATTCTACATTTAGACTGAAGTATATAATAAAGTATGTGGTCTTGATTTTATTTTGTTTATTTTTTAATGGCTATTACCATAGCAACTAGACAGATTTCATCAAAATGAGAAAAAAATCCAGCATTCATTGTAAGTAGCTATTTTACAATGATGCATGATATATACAAATGTTGAATAATGAGATTTAAATCATTTGTCATAATCAGACACTAACAAAGCCAACCAGCCACAAATACATTGCTCTGTTTTACTCATTTCTGCTTCTTTCCTGTCTTTTGTTCTATTGTCAAGGCACTTATAAATACTTTATTAGTTTAAATTATATAAACCTGGAATTCTTGGACCAAAATTTGTATTTTATTTTAATTTTATAGTGTAGCAATAATTTATTTTATTCTTTTCATTTTTTAGAGAATACAAAAATATTAAAAAGAAAAATTACAAAATACACAGAATTTCACTGAACAAATTAATATGAATTTGGCAGTATTTGTTGTATTGCATAGGATGTCTTCAAATTAGTTGTTCAGATTACCAAATATATGAATGAAAAACTGGAAAAAGAAAGAAAAGTTATAAGAAATCAAGAGAGAAAAAGAAAAAAAAGTCAAAAAGAAGAAAAAAATTAAACATTAACTTCTCCTTTCCATAGATATAGTACAATTATCCAAACAATTCTGCTTTCATATATATACATATACATATATATATATGATATATATATATATGATATATATATATCTCCTTCCCCCACTCCCTCTCCTTTCTTTCTCTTTATCTGAGTAATTCCTTCCTTTTGAAAAGGTTCATTCCCTTTTCACAGTGTCTACTGTACCCTTCAGAGAGAAATGTTCTGATAGGGACAGGAGGGGCCTTGGAAAGTGGGTTGCCCACCAACCCTGCTTCTCAAGGTTGTTTATTGAGCAAGGCCATTAGGTGAGGTGGCCTTATGGTGGGACACAACTATAACCAGTCAGTAAGATTACAAGTATAGTCGCTTAGGTAATATTGATCCAGTGGCAAAACATGATGGGTGTGAGGTAGGATAAAACTATGGTCAACCAGTAAGTATACAATAAATATAGTTGCTGAGATAATATTGATTAAATGGGGATCAAATGGAGGAAACAAGACATGTAGTAAGTCCGCATGGGCAGACAAGAACTTTCCTGGAAGGGTGGGTTAAGGAGGTTTGATTCTCCAACCCAAGGTGATTAATACCTATTTAAAATATCAGTCACTGCTAGTCATAGCTAGTGGAAGTATACAGGTGAGTAGTTCTTCTTTTTCTTGAAGTCTGGTCTTCAATGAATATGCCTCCAGCCACAGTTATCTTCTGCATTGATCTCTTGAGGACTCAGCCTTGTCTGACTGCTTATAGTATTTCTGCCTAACTAAGCTATCTATAATATTCTTCCTCTGAAGAAGTGCTCCTAACTATCATGAAGGGGCAAGGTTCAGTGACCCATCTGGCTACTTTCAACTGAAGAGGGTCATTCTTGTGCTTGGCAGTAAGAGATACTCCACAGAGGGTCTATCTAAAAGCCCTTGATAGATGTCAAGTGTTCTTGTCTTGGGTAGATGTGCAGATTTAAGTCTGGAGGAGACATGGCCACAGAAATAGTTAAATACATGTGGGCCGAATAACAAAATCAACAGGATAATTATGAATATGGCCAACAAGGTTTTCCATAAGGAAGAGCTAGTAATACCCTTCTGTACAGAGGACAAGGAGGGAGAAGATTCAGGGAGTTTCAGAATCTGACACTTCACTAACCTGTCATCTAATATCTTGAACAGCTACTGAGATATTAGTAGAAGGATCAGGAATGTACACACAACATTCAGCTTTTATAATTGCACAAGTACCCCCTTGGGCTGCTGTTAGGGTGTCTAACACTATCCAATTTTGGAAGACAGCTTGACTCATTAATTTTACTTCTTCATTGAGGAGAGAGACACCTTGCTGGGGTATCATTTAAGGTCCACTGAGTAAAGTTAGTTAAGGCCTCCATGTGTTGCATGACATCCTCTAACCCTAGGCATGGAATAAAGATAGAAGCCAAATGATCATACCAGTGAAAGACACTTTTAGACTATTGATGCCATAAGCAGGGAAAGTTCGCATGTGTGTCAATACTTTAGATAGTTCTGCCTTGTAACCATGCAAATCCAAGCATGTATCTTCTTATCCAGCCAGGGTGTAGCAGGGTCACAAATTGGCTTCATAGGACCAGTGAGTGCCATTGGAGGCTTCCCATTTAATTCCAGAGTGATTAAACCAGTTTGTTGCAAACCAGTCTTCAGCCTTTAATGTTATTGTGTTTATACATTGTTTAGGGGGTGTTCATCCCAAGTATTTAGGAGAGTCAAGCCAATGAGAATAGGAGTGATTTTTCTGTTCCCAAAATAGGAAGATCTTTCTGCTAAGATGTCCTATAGAGGGTGTTAACCAAGGTTAATCATCACACATCAACCCAGTTTGTGAGGGTATCTACCCAGAGAATTAAGTATTTGCAGCAACAAATACATTTTGTCTACTTGGTTGGGTCACCTCCGAGTTTCCACACCCTGAGAGCCGTGGAAGCCCCTGCCCCACAGGGGGAGGGCCCACTCCAGAGTGACTCAGCACAAAAAGGTATATGAAGGGGTTGAGGAAGGATTTGCCATTCCACTTCCTTGGAGGAACTTCAGTCTTCACAGTCAGGTTGGACGTCATCTACTGGCTCCAGGGCAGAGTGGCAATGGCACAGCACCTTTCATGTCAGAGGCAAACAGCAGAGAGCACGAGAGGAGCAGCAGTGGTCAGGAAGCTAGCTAGCCTCCCTCCCCTCCTTACTTTGCAAAGCAAATTACCTGTCCCAGGGCAGGTGCAGCATCCACACCCACATTAATCAATCACAAACTCCAGAAGCTGTCCCATGACTGCATGAAGCTTTGGAGAGGACACCTAGACACAAACCATAGCAGTATTGAACTCCTTTACTCTGACATTTGAGTGACATCAAGCTGCCAATAAGCCTAGAAACTATTCTTAAGGGAATAGAATAGCAATTTGTAACCCATTGGCTCTTAGACCCTTCTATTGGTGGAGTCTGATATTTTGTTTTAAGTTTCTTCGGTTTTAGCTTTAATTATCTCTAAAATTTTGATGGCTTATGAGAAACATTATGACAGCATATTTTTAACAGCATATTTTTTGACCAATGAAAACTTAAGTTATTGTACATAGGTAACAATTACTATTTTATTTGTAAAACCAATCTAAGCTTCATTTGGACTAGTTGGCAACTTATTGGTTTCAGGAGGATTTACCAAAAGATTCTTGGAAAATCTGCTTTGTTTTAAGAGCATCAGCTGCTCTAAGAGCATTTCAGTACAGACAGAGCAGCCACTGTTTGTCAAAATTCTAAGGGATAAGTAACATCTGAGCAAGATCATTATCTAGTACTTTGTAAGTTCACAGTAAAGATTTTTAAGTCTGTAATTTGTTATCACAGTATTTTCCTATGCACATAAATGATAACTAGACCTAGGAGGGGAAGAGAAGAGTTTGGAGATCTTCCCTTAGACTGAAAGTGTTCTGATATGGTGAGTGTGGTGCTCTGGAAATAGCTCTTCTTCACTCAGAAGTCAGTTCCTTCCTCTGTGTCTCGGTTCAGCCTCCCAAGGAAGACATGCCCAGGACACTAAGCTGAGGCATAGATTTTATGTGTCTTATCCTGGATGGGCAATATTCTGATGTCTCATCTGACTTAGATACCAGGTATGTGTCCCTCATCTGAGTAAGGTGACTTCTCTGTCTTCAGAGTTAGCAAATATTAATTTTCTATGAGTTTCACTTAGTTGTTGGATAAGAGGAAAAGGTTGGAACAGCTTAGAGTTCTTTTCTCTCTAGCCTTACATGCCTCTAAATGAAAGAAAGTAAAACACATCAGCAAAAGATTAGAAGGGCAGAGAACAGAAGTCTTCTCTGCTCAGCGTGGGTTACAGAGGCAGTTTGCTCCTGGATCATTATTCTCAGCCCGACAAGCTGAGACTGGGGAAATCTCAAGAGCCCAAATTACTTCCTCATCAGTAGACAGTCAGAGCAGGAAGGAAACTGAGGCAGAACAAGGCTTGACACTTCCTCTGGAGTGTAGAAGAGGATCAGCGCCAGTGTGTCTCAGTGAAACCTGTCCTCCAAGGCTTAGGAAAGGTCATCAGCCAGGGTCCTTTAGCTGGGGAAAGGAGTCCCATATTTTTTCTTATATAGGCTTGTATATTTTCTAAGTATCAGATAGATTTTATTAATGAAAAGACTCATTTTATATCAAAGCCCATTAGAGAATCCTCTAATATTATGTTTCCCTAATACTACTCTCTAAGATAATAAGCTACAACAGTCAAATAAGTCAAACATGTAAAACAAGAAACATTAGGAAGTTCAGCAACTAAGTCCAAATGCAACATATACATCAGAATAAACTACCCCATCAAAGAAGTATTATAACCTTCCCATGCTAGCAACTTAAATTTATCATTTTAATAAAATAATATAAAAGGCAAAGCATGATCAATTATAAACAATGGGCAAAGATATGACATAAAAATTTTGATCGCCTAAGTGACTCACAATCCAGTTTATATGAAATAAAAGCAAACTCCTGCACCTCCATACAATTATCTGACTGGAAGACCTCCAAATGATATAGGGGAATGAAACTCCTGAGGTTCTTGTTACAGTTTGTGTCTAGGTGTCTCACCAAGCCTCATGAAGGCATGGGGTGTCCTTCTAGAATTTGAGATTGATTCATGTCTAATGCTGGGATTATGGTGTAAGTGCTACACCCACCTTGAGGCCTGAAACCTGGATACAGTCTAAGGGAGAGAAGGAGGCTTTCTCCCATGCTCCTTCCCTTTTATTTTTGTTGCTTTTGCTGTCTTCTGCCATCATGAACTGTTGTCCTCTGCCATGTGCCACTCTGCCTTGGAGCCAGCTGATTATGGACGGAAACCTCCACAAACTATGAGCTAAATAAACCTTTGCTTCTTTATTTTGGGTGTTGGGTATTTTGAGAGAAAAGTAACCAAGACACTTCTAGATGTCCAAAACATCAAGTTTGTTTCTCTAAAATTGAAGATTGAATTCTAGGAATAATAGAAGTTAAGAGCAGAAAGAATTTATTGATAAGATAACTTCTGTTTGAGTGGGATGGAAGGGGGTCTGGAAGGTGGGTTCCTCCAAAATTCACTAAAAATTGTTCCTGCTATGTTTCTTCAAATTAATCAAATAGGCATATTTTTTATTTAAGAGTAGTTAATGTGACTTACTCCATGCAGAGCTTTCAGTATGGTTCTGGTGCATTTGTGTCCACTCCTGTGAACCTGCCCTTGAACGTGTGAGCACTCTAGACTTCAAGGGAACCTGGTGAAATTGTAAGCTGCAGTATGATCCTCTGTGGAAAAATACTAAGAGGTATAATCTGGGGAGAGGTTCCATCATGATGGTAGATCCTTTGTGACTGGGGTTAGTAGCTACAAAAATAGGTTTGTAGATTGTCTTTATGAAGCTCTAAATTTACTTTGAAAGTAATATGAAATAATGTGCATTGGAAATTGTTTCAATGTAATTAAAATTTAATAAAGTTAGAGCTGTTCCCTTCATTATTTTCTGACATTTTATAAATATTAAATGATTTTTTTTATTTTCAGAGGAGGATAATTATAAACATTACTGTTATCTGGAAAGATTCACTGTCAGGACTTTGGCCTTCCTTTTGTTGTAATAAAGCAACATTTTCTATAACACCCTTTTAACTGGTGATGAGCAGTGCTTCATTTCTTTTCCTTTCCTGCTTTGTAATTTGAAAACCTAATTTTCAGTAGTGCAATTTTTTCCTTTAAAACTCTTCAGGTTTCAGTAATGATTTAAACCTATCAATATTTCCTCTTTAATTTATAGCCTAAAGGGGACTTATGCAAAACATTATGATTTTCTTCTGGAAGCTCTATTTGATGCTGTAGTTCACATAATTAAAAAGAAAGTTATTTGTAATCCTATTTTCATTAACTGGTCTTTGACATGGGGAAATTACATCCAGACATCTTTCCTGCTGTGGCTATACTCAAAGTTCTGCTGGCCTCTTTCATTTGTTCTTTCTATCTGATCCTATTAGACCTTGAATTGAAATCACTTTCAGGAGCTTATTAAAGATGATCCTAGCATCTCCTACACAGGATTCTAATTCAGTAGGGGCTGAGACAAAACAAAAGGACCGCATTTTTAAAAAGTGTCCCTGAGAGGTTTTTAGGGTATCTGCAATAAATATGAGGACCATTGAAAATAAAGTTTTTCTATATGAATAATATGTATTCATAGGCAAAATGAAGTGGAAATTAGAGATAACAATTTGACTAGTTTCAAAAAATATTTTAGTGTACAGGCATATCTTCTAGGAGGATTATGAAACTCTATTTATTCTAGACATTTAAAAGCCTCATTTATTGTTCTATATCATTGCAACAATGGACTTGGGGGTCACATCTATGTTCAGTTCAATAATTGCTCACATTTTGGAGGTTCTAGAATGTGCCCATAAATTCTTTGGTGTTTTTCCCTTCAAAAGGAGCAGACTACTTGTTCCCTTCGTGTGAATTCAGGCTACACTCGCAAGGAATAGACTGTAGCAGAGGCATTGGTGTGTGCTTTGCAAACACAGACCCCAAGGCATCATGGTCTCAACCTTGAGCTCTCTCCATCAGCTTGTTCTGGGGCAAGCAGGCTGCCACGTTGTGAGGATACTCAGGAACCGTGGCAAGAGCGCCACCTTGGCAGGCAGGAGTGTGAGCAACCTGGAAGTAGATTCTTTAGCCCTCAGTAGAGCTTCAAATGGCTTTGGGTCTGGCTGATGTGTTTGCTATGACCTTATGAGAGACGTCGGGTCAGACTTCTCAGCAAGCATGTGTGCCATACCTGATACACACAAGCTCCGGGGGGTGTGCAGGATGAAGTCAAGGATTTTGCACATGTATCAGCAGCCAGTAGGCACACATTGTTATACTGCACACCGATATCTACATCATAGTATTTTATGAAACAATGTTAAAAATAATTACATATCCAACAATGTAACAATTGGTCCTAAAGACTGACCTACTCGTCAGCCTATGTTATCTCCCTTGCATTTACCAGCATTCACCAAAACAACTTTTGCTTATTACTTCTAATTACGCTGTCTTTGCAAAAGACATTCAAAAGTAGTATTACTCAGCTTATATGCAAGAAATTTGGATACTTTTTTGCTATGTGTGAGTTTCTTTTATTTAACAAATGTTAATACCTATAAGGTGTCAGGCACTTTTCTGGGCAGTTGAAATTAATTTGTTAATGGAAGAGGCAAAAATCCTTGTTTCAGCAGAACTCATGTTTCATTGTTAGTAAATCAGTGCCTGTCTGGTAAGCATGAGGTCTTGAGTTTGTTACCCAGTCCCCTCCCCAAATGTTAAGTATTAGTATTAATTAGTAATTTAATCACAATAAATAAGAATAAGAATGCAGTGGGGACACAGTATGTATAAGGATATATATGTATATATGTATACATGTATATATATATATATGTGTCTGTTTTAAGTATTCATGCAATTTCTTCATGGGTGCCTTTTTGTGAAGTTACTATAAGTTTTAGACAATTTTTACTTCATTTAAAATGTACACTACAATGACAAAATGAATTAAGATGATGATTTTGACTATCACTCATGTCTTCACTATTCTTACAATATAATAAGTCTGACTGAGTTCTTTAGATTATTTTGTCTGTCATTTTATCACATTTTAATCCTATTTTTTATTTAAATTTTACTAACAAGCCCCTTATATTTCATTTACTCAAGACTGGTAATGTGACAGGTTTTTTTTTTAGGGGGGAGGCGGCCATGACTGCTTCTTGACATATCAGCCCTGTTACAAGAAGTTAAAACATAATAATCTCTTTTTCTTCTATGCTGAAGTGACACTGTCTACTATTTTAATAACCTTTATATCTAATTATGTATTTTACATTAATCAGCAAACCTATAAAACTATTTTGAACATAAAATGATGCAAAAGATTTTCAGACACAAACCTCACTTCAAATGAGATCAACTTTACAATGGAAATACACTTTGAAATAGTTGTTAGTAATAATATCTTTTCATAGACTTAAATTTTTTTATTCATTAGAAGGTTTTAGCTTTTCATAACCCACTAGAAATAACAGTCTCATAAGAGAGTTCATTTAGTTCAGTTTCATCCATTTACAAATTAAAAAAGTCAGAGTCCAAGGAATTTTAGTCAAACTTGGCTACAAGCAGGAAAACAACAAATACCCTACCCTGGGATCCCATCCACCTCTCTGCTCTGCACACAGCACTATCATCTCATTCTCTTTTTTTTGGAGGAACCAGGCCAAAAAAAAATAATCTCCCTTGAGCTTGCCAGGGAAGCGCTTATTCCACTGAACCATCTCCCCGGCCCCCTATCATCTCATTCTTAGGTGTAGTTCAAAGAAGTCAAATATTCTTCTTGTTGGTACTTCATTTTTCACTTAGCAGAAGTTAACTTCAGACATTAATGACTTGCACTTTCAATTACCAGGTTGGTCAGTGTGAATTTCATCTGCTTCAGCATCTGTGTGGTAGTTCTGGGGTGGCTATGAAGTTTTGGGACATCTCTTTTTCTCATTTGCTCATGATTCTTGTGATTTTGAGTTAAATTGTGGATGAGCTGGAAAAGAAATCACTGTCATTTTTGTGTGGTCATCACTCTAATAAGTGGCCTTCTCTGTGTGTTATGCCCTTCATGTTGAATGTAGCTCAGTGCAAAAGTGGCCATTCAACCTACTGAAATCACTAGGTTCCTTTTGTGGCAGTGCAGTGACAGGAGAGAACAACTACCTGTAACGGCAACATCCAAAGAACTCATCACATACAAACATATAATTAAGACTTTTCTAAAATTTTCTGTATTATTTTCCTACTCCTGGAAGACAAAGGAAACCAACGTTATAGGACAGGCTTAGAAAACAAGAGGAAAAAAACCCCTCAAGAAACAACTGCCACTGGAGAACATAACAAACTAAGGAAAGACACAATAGAGGCTAAAGCTGAAGCTAACACTAGTGCACAGTACTACACATACATTTCCCACACACAAACTGAGAAGAAGAATGAAAAATTGAAAATAAAAATGTTTTAGTGAAATACAAGGAAAGAAGGGGGAGAAAGGGTAGAATAGAAAGAGTATGAGATGGGAAGGAAAGAATGGAGAGATAGGGAAATATGTAAATTGAAAGTGAGATAAGCATATCCTACCCTTCCCCTAAATAGGAGAAGATATAGTTGAATCCAATTGGATACTGGCTACTGAATATTGAATATTGAAATAATGAATCCAATTAAAGAGTTTCGAGAGCACAGATTTAATATTGTACCAAATGAGTGTGGGAGGACATGACATAGCATAGTAAGACATTACAGAAAACAAAAGGAATAACTAACACTTGTGAATACATACATATAGAAAAAGAAACAGATACTAAAAACACTAGTAACAAGGGAATCAAATGTAGTTTTCCTTGTGTTGTTTAAATTGGAGTAAATTTTTGGATGCTTCCTGATTAAGTGAAAAGAGATGAAAATTTTTCTTTTTTTATTTTTTAAAAGTTTTATTTTAAACAGCAAAAACAAAAACAAAATAACATACCACAAAACATATAGTATAGAATTTCAAAACAAGAATTAAAAATTAACAATGGACATTATATTATGTATTTTGATCATTAAATTGGTTGCTCAGATTAATAGATATAGGTATGCAAGATTGGTCAAATAAAACATTAATGTTTGATTTCAATAAAACTTATCTTTCTTGTTTTTACTTTTTTAATATTAAGAAGAGAATAATAATTGACATAAATGGTACACATTTAGAAGAACAAGATGAGAGTCATTCAACCATGGTTTTTGTTTTGCACACTGATTTCTTCAATGTAGCTGTTCAGAATATGCATATTAGCACACGGAGTTAATCAAACTGAAAATTTTAAACATTAACTGCTACTTTCAAAATACTGATAGGAATTAGCACAACAATCATCTCAGTTATCCTTTGTTTATATTTGAATGATTTCTCTCTCTTCAATTTTTCCCCTATCTTTTCTTCTTTCCCTCATCTTCATTTTTTCCTTATGTTCAGTTTCTGTTTTACTATATCTATTATGCATTTCGGATTTATTCATTCTTTTAGGATCTTACACTAGGGAGACAATACAATATTTACAGATGTAGGTCTGATTTATTTTACTTATGAGTATAGCTTCCTGTTGCATCTTTTATGTAAGAAGACCTCCAGTTTGTCTTTCTTTATAGATGAGTAATAACCCATTGTATAAAAATACAATTATATAATATTCATTGTATAAAATGGTTAAAATTTTTATCCATTCTTCAGATGATGGGCATTTCAGTTGTTTACAATATTTGGCTATGACAAATTATGCTGCTATAAACATGGGTGCATATATATCATTTTGGTATTGTTTTCAGTCCTTTTGGAAAAGTACCCAGAAGGAGAATAGCTAGGTTGCATGGGACTTCCAATCCTAGTTTTTGAGGAGTCTCCACACTGACTTCCATAGTGATTGTACTGGTTTACATTCCCACCACTAGTGCAGAAGGTTTCCTTTTCCCCCACAGCCTCTCCAGCATTTGTTATCAGTTTATTTCTTTTTGACAGCCATTCTTTCTAGTGTGAGATGGTATTTCAATGTTGTTTTAACTTGTATTTCTCACTGTGAGATATTTTTTAATGCATTTGTTTGGCATTTGTATCTCTTCCCTAAGAAATGTGTCTTCATCTCAGATGCCCATTTTTGGATTGGAACTTTGAATGCTGAGGGCTTGATTTTTTTAGTTCTTTATACATTCTAGATAAAAGTCCTTCACCTGAGTGAATGTTGGTTAAGATATTTTTCCCAATTTGTGGGTTATCTTTTCACTCTGGTGTTTTTTTTTTTTTTGGTGGGGTGTAGAAATTTCTTAATAAAGTGAGATCCCAGTTGTTGATTCTTTGAAATATTTCCCATGCAGTTTGTTTTTTGATCATGAATGCTCTGCCTACACCTAGGTCAAGATTTCCACCTACTTTCTTTTCCAGTAGATTTAGTGTTTCTGTTTTAATGTTTAGGCCTTTCATCCATTTTAGACTTTAGTTTAGTGTAGCGTGATAGACCTGATCTAGTTTTAGTATTCAGCATGTGTAGAGCCAGTATTTCCAGCACGATTTGTTAAAGAGGCTATCTTTCTTCCAGTGAACATGTTCGGTTCTTTTGTCAAAGACAAGGTGGCTGAGTGTGTTTGTAGTTTTGTTTACATCTTCTAAAAAAGGCCAGGCTTGCATTTGCTATTCTAGGTCTTTTATGGTTCCAAATAAATTTTAGGAATGTTTTCTCTAGATATGTGAGGCACATCGATGGTATTTTAACAGGGATTGCATTAAAGCTATGTCATGATTTTATGAATTTGGCCATTTTCACAATGTTGGTTCTTCCTATCCAGGAGCAAGGAATATCTTTCCATATTCTGAAATCCTTTTTGATCTCTTCTTTCGGTGTATTATAATTTTCATTGTATAGATCTTTTATTTCTTTTGTTAGGTTAATTCCTAAGTATTTCTGTTTTTGTATGCTATTGTAAAGGGTATTGCTAGTTTAATTTTTTCTTAGTGAGTTTGTTGTCTGTGTAGAGGAATGCTACTGATTTTTGGGTGTTGACATTATATCCTACTATGCTACTGAATCTGTTTATCAATTCTAGGAGATTCTTGGTGGAGTTTTTTTCAGTCTTCAATGTAGAGAATTATGTCATCTGAGAATGATAGCTTCACTTTTTCAATACCTATTCTTATTGCTTTTATTTCTCTCTCTTGTCTAATGATTCTGGCCAATGTTTCCAGAACTATAAGGAATAGGAGTGGTGATAGTGGAAAACCTTGTCTTGCACCTGATTTTAGAGTAAAAGTTTTGTTTTTCTCCACTTAGAATTATGTTGCCTGTTGGTTTTTCAGATGGCTTTTAGCAGATTGAGGTATAGGCCATTGATTCCAATTTTCTATAGGGCTTTGATCATGATTGAGTGTTGGGCTTTGTCAAAAGCTTTTTTGGGTTGATTGAGATAATTGTGTGGCTTTTGTTTTTGCTTTATTGATATAATGCATTATATTTATAGATTTGCATATGTTGAACCATGCTTGTATCCCTAGGATGAATCATGGCTGGTTGTGGTGTATAATCTTCCTGATGATCTGCTGTATTCTATTTGCTAGTATTTTAGAGAGATTTTTTTCTTCTATGTTCATTATGGAGATTGGCCTGTAATTCTCTTTTTTGGTTGAATATTTCTCAGGTTTTGGTATTAGTATAATACTTGCCTCCACGAATGAGTTTGGAAGTATTGCTTTTTTTCCCCAATATCATTGAAAATTTTGAGTAATATTGAGATATAAATCTTCTCTAAATTTGTTTTAGAATTCAGCTGTGAATCCAACAGGACCTGGGCTTTTCTTTGTTGCTAAGTTTCTTTTTATTACATTTTCAATTTCATTGGCTGATATTGGGTTGTTCAGAGTTTGTATATCTTCTTGATTCAGTTTTGGTAATTGGTACCTATCTAGGAATCTGTCCATTTCTCATGTGTATTTGATTCTGTGACAGCAAATATTTTTGGGCCAAAGAGATAGCTCAGTAGAATAAGCACTTGCCTGGCAAGCACAAGGTCCTGAGGTAAATCCGTGGTACCATCAAAGAGAAAGAGAGAGAGAGAGAGAGAGAGAGAGAGAGAGAGAGATTGTAAATATTTAATATTTTCACAGTAGCTAGTGATGAGTTTCTGTATGTCCACAGGATCTGTAATGGTTTCACCCTTTTTATTCTTTATTGCTTTAATTTATGTTTTTCCTTTCCTCTTTTTGATGAGGTTGGCTACAGTTTTATAAAATTTATTTAATCTTTCAAGGTACCAGCTCTTAGATTCATTAATTCTTTGTCTCCACTGTATTAATATTGTATTAATTTATTCTCTAATCTTTATAATTCCCTCCCATTTTTGGGCTCTGTGCTTGGTTTACTCTTATTTTTCTAAAAGTTTGAGGTGTAGCATTATGGTATTTCTTTGTTCTTGTTCTGTTTTCCTAATGTGTGACTTCACCACTGTAAAATTTCCCTCCCACTGCTTTCATCCTGTCCCACAAATTCTGGAAAGTTGTGTTTGATTTTTCATTGGGTTTTAGATATTGTTTAACTTCATCTGTAACCCATTGGTTGCTGAGGAAGGTGTTATTTAATTTCCACGTGTTTATGGGTTTTTGCAGCTTGTTTTGTCATTAATTTTCAGTTTCATTGCACTGTGGTCAGATAATATGCAGGAGATGATTTGTGCTTTCTTACATTTCTTAAGCATGTCCTAGGTATTATTGTGTGGTCTTTTAAAGAGACTGTCCGATGTGCAGCTGAAAAGAATGCATATTTAGGTGTTGTTGGATAGAATACTCTTAAGTGTCCACTAAGTCCATTTGCTGAAAGGTTTGGTTCTTCTATTTCTGTTAATTTTTGTCTACTTGACCTATTGTTTTGAGATAAGGGGATGTTAAGGTCCCCTGTTAAGCTTGTATTATTGGTTATTAGATGATTTGTGTCCTTTGATAATTTGTCTTAAATAGTTGGGTGCTCCCATATTTGGTGCGTACATATTTATGACTGTTATTTCTTCATTTTGAAGTTTCCTACTAACCCATATATAGTGACCTTCTTTACCCTGTTTAATCATTCTTGGTTTGAAGTTCAGATTGTATTATACAAAATAGCTACCTCTGCTTTTTTTTCTGAGCTCAAGGAGCATGTAGTATTATTTTCTATGCTTTGACTTTTAGCCTATGACTTTCTTTTTGGGTTAAATATGTTTTTTGTATACAGCATATTGTTGGATTTTGTTTCTTGATCCACTTTGCCAATCTACTTATTTTAATTGGTGAATTGAGTCCATTTTCAATGGTGGTTATAATTGATATGTATTGGCTTATGTTTTTCATTTTATTTTCCTGCTCTTGGTTCCCTACTTTTCGTGTGTTTAATTGTTTGCCCTATTTGGTAGGTTCTTTCTGTTGTTGTTTTTGGAATTTTGGCAATTTTGGTCCCTCTATAGAATATCTTTTAGTATTCTGTGTAGGGTTGGTTTGGTAGTCATGAATTTCTTTAGTGTGTAGTTTTTTTTTTTTTTGTCATGGAAGTATTTTACTTCTCCATTAATTTTGAAAGACAAAATTTTGAAAGTTTTTCAGGAATATCAGTCTGGGTTGGAATTTGTTTTCTTGTAGGACCTGAAATATTTCACTCCATGTTGTTCGTGAGTTAATGATTTGTGTTGAGAAATCTGCTGTTATTCTGATGGGTTTTCCTTTAAATGTGATCTGTTTCTTTTCTCTAGTG
>NDGN011373742.1:0-33051 GCA_002564285.1 Tympanoctomys barrerae
CACAGGGCCTGATTCCACAGGCAAGGCACTATGTGGAAACCCGTGTGACACCTGCCGAGTGTGAGCTGGGTGCCCAGAGTTGGTCTTAGATGTTGAGTTGCCCTCTGGGGGCCCTAGTGGAGGCCTTGATCTCCTAGTTGAAGACCCTGTTTGATGGCTGTCCTTACTCTTGCATCCTCCTTTAGAAGTTCCTTTTTAGCATCTGTCCCTCTGCTGGACCATTTCCAGTGACTGTCCCGTTTGGTCACATCTCTCTGTCCCATGACGAACCTTTTTCCCAGCTTCTGTACAAGCTGTCCTCACATCTTTGTCTTGGCCAGACTGTCTCTTTTTCTTCCTCCCAGAATGCTTGGGGCTGGTCCTAAGCTGGCACTCACTGCAGTAGTGTGCGCCATTGCCAAGGTCTGATGTGTGGCTACAGCAGTAACAGGTGTAGAGCTGTCCAGCAGTTTTGGCCACTAGTGGTTTTTCTTTTCTTTCGTTTTTTTTGTTTGGTGGAACCGGGGATTGAACTCAGACCCTTGCACTTGCCAGGAAAGCCCTTATTCTACTGAGCCCTCTCCCCGGCCCCACTAGTAGGTTTTTAAAAAAAATTTTTTTTAAATTCTTTTTATTTTTTCGGCAGAACCGGGGATTGAACTCAGGCCCTTGCGCTTGCCAGGGAAGCGCTTATTCCACTGAGCCATCTCCCTGGCTCACTAGTGGTTTTTCTAGTGTGCTTTATGTTTGTTTGTTTCTTAGAAACTAGAGCTTGAGCTGCCTCCTAATTTTGTACTCTGACCAATTGTTAAATTGACTGTAACTTGAAGAATTCTCCAGAAGTCTGGAAGTGGGTTGTTTTTGTGTGGTGTCAAAACAGGTGTGACTTAAGTGGGGTGATGATTCATATTTGTCCATATTTACGTCTCTTTTCAGTGTTTGTTATTAAGGTTGAGAGGGAAAGGAATGAATCAAGAGGCAGTGTCTCCTGTAAGCTAAAAGGTCACTTTCCACTGTACCAGGGACAAGGTGACAAAAGAATGTAATAAGTGTGTGTTGTGTTTCTTAGTGTTCAGGAATTCATGACCTTCACAAGTCAACTGATTGTGGAGCGCTCGGCGAAAGGCAGCAGAGCTTCCGTCAAAGAGCAAGGTAAGACGCCCCGCGGCGTCCCGGTGTGTGCTGCCTGGTCCCCCCATCCTAGCAGCACAAGCTGTCCATGGGGACATGCATCCCTCTGCTAGCTTGCCCTCCCCTCTCCTCCCGCTCTTCCTACAGATGCAGAATTCTGTACCCACTGTTGAATTCTCAGCTTCTTGGATACAGTTGCCCTTGAGGCTGACTCACTTAAGATGAGAGACTGACTAACTTGCAGCGAGGAGCAGCCTGCGCATTGTTCCCTTCCCCCTCCAGAATGTAGCCCCCCAGAAAAGACTTCCGGCTAGCACTACATTCTATGTGCCTTAGTTTTTTTTATCAGAAATCTGAAAATTCAGGTTTTTTCTTTTTCATAAGTGAAGTCTTGCATTGCAATTTGTAAGCATTTGTTTTAGACCCACAAGTTATACAGATTAAGAAAGTTACTTGGGTTTGTCAGGCAGAGACCAAGACCACTTCACAGGCGTGCTGTCCCCAAGTCCCTTGGTGCAGAGCTGCTGAAGTGATGGCAGAAGCATCAGCCAGTGTTGCATGCGCTGCTGCCCGTGGGCTCCCTGTGCTGTGAGTGTCATGGGATAAGAACAGGAACACCTCAGTGTGCTCGCCTGTCCCTTCAGTCTGCCTGCCCTGTGCATTTTGTCACATGGCTCTTGCTTTCTGCGGGGGATGTGCGCTTCAGCCCTGCGTTTGAGTTTTGCTTACTTGGGAATGTCTCCAAAGTGGAGAGCGCCGATACTAACTCTGCACCGCTCCTCAGCCCTTTTCTGACTTCAGGGGCTCATAGTCTTTCCCACCTGTTTTGATTTCCTTTTTCTTTTTTCCTTTTTTGTATTTTTAGTACAGGGTCTCTCTACATAGATCAGACTTGTAGTGATCCGCCTCTGTTCAGCCTCCCAAGAGCTGGGATTACAGGCATGTGCCACCACGCCCAGTCTCAATCAATGCCTCAGTGCACCTGGGGACAGGGCCAGCATAGCCCACTGGGGATCAAACCCGACCGCTGTGCTCTGCCTAAACAGGGGTTTTAATCTGCTGAGCTGTTTGGCCGGCTCTCTCTGCCTGTTTTGGTTTTCTGTTGTGTAACAAGGAGTCTTCTGGGTCAGAGCTGTAAGGACAAGAGGGCTCATATTCTTAAGCTGTAGGCCTTATTTTCTCTTACTTTGGAGGCATGGTTAATTGTGTCATGCCTGAATCCTGTCCAGATGCTGACAGCCGCAATCCTGAGGCCCGGCTCTTTTGCTAAAAGAGTACAAACTATCCTTTTTGCAGTACTGGGAATTAACCCTGGACTTCTGCATTCAGCCGCATCTTTATCCCTTAGATGTTTTAAAACTTTGAGACAGGGTCTTCCTAAGTTGCCTGGGCGGGGCTTCAACTTGCATTCCTGCCTCAGCCTCCAGAGTGCTGGCATTAGAAGCGTGTGCCATCACACCCAGCTAAACTATACTTTTTGATTGTGTGACAGTGGAGACTTCAGCCAGCAGTTGCTAGTTTTCCCTAGGCAGAGCCTCTGGTCCCTTAGCACGGGCTGGAGTCGGCTGAGCAGTGTTGCCACAGCTCGAAAAACTGAGGCCGGGAGAGGTAATGTCCTATTTTGGGCGACTCTGAAAGGCTTTAGTTTTTGTGTTTTCAGTAGGGGCTGCTTGTCTGGGGTTTCCTCACGTTGGGAGCAACACAGCCTCTGAGGGCTGTGACTCATCAAGAGGTGTCCAGCCAGGTCTGGCCTGGACATGGGCCTGGGCTCGCGTGGTGTTTCCTCAGCCTGGCATCTCTGTCCAACCTTCAAGGCCCGGCACTGCTGGTCCTGAGCAGGTGTGGGCCGAGCTCCAAATGTGGGGCCTGGAGCTGCGCTGTGGCCCCTCCTAGGCTCCACCCAGAACCATGGAGCTTCAGAGGCTTTGCATGACCCAGGAGGCAAGGCCAGCTTGTAAATCCTTGGTTTGGGGGATTGAAAGCAGCCTGAAGCCCTCATGTTGGTCTCTTGCTTCCCCAGAGTATCTGTGTCATGTCTACGTCCGAAACGATGGCCTGGCGGGTGTGGTCATTGCCGACAGCGAATACCCATCCCGGGTGGCCTTTTCCTTGCTGGAGAAGGTGGGTGTGTGGTTTGCCTGCACTGACCTAGAGTGCTGAGGGCAGACATCAGGGGCAGTGCTGAGCACAAGGACAGTTGCTCAAGTTCCCTCCTTGCCCTGCCCCCAACTCAGCTGGGCTCCTTCTCTGTGCTGACTGCTCTGTCCCAGCCCCTGGGCTGCAGGGCCTTCCCTCAGAGCAGGACTACTGTGCCGTGGGTTCCTGTGGGCGCTTTCCCACACAGGTGTCCTGTGCGGGGTTCCTTAAGCCCACTTGTGCTCTCCACTGCTCCTGCCATCTCTGCAGCTCTCTCCCCTGATGTAGGGCAGAGTTGCTCCATGCAGCTTAGCACCTCAGTGTACTTGTTACTGTGTAGTTGGCTTCTCCCAGTACTGAGGATTGATCCAGAGTGAACCCAGGGCTTTTGCACTGAGCTGCATCCCCAGCTATTGTTTTATTTTTTGAGATAGATCTCAGTAAGTCACCGAGTTGTCCAAGCTGGGTTTGAACTTGTGATCTTCCTGTCTGAGCTTCCCAAAGTGTCAGGATTATATGTGTGCATCCCTATGCCCATACTTTAATTTCTTTGTGTGATGCTAATTGTAAACTTTAAGACTGAGGCCTCATCTTACCGATAGCGAGTAACCATTCTGGGTACTCCTGGTTCCAGGCATGTGATGTGGTTGCTTAAATTCAAAATATGTACTTCCCCTTTTTGAAAAACATGAAGTTCATTTCATCTTGAGCATTCTTTAGTTTTGATTCCTACATCTTTGGATATATTTTGATGACAAGAAACATTTGGGAAGAGGAGCGATCGATTTGGCTCCCCTGCCATTGGATGGCATCTTCCCTCCCTGGGCTCTGGACACTCAGGGAGACTCAGTCAGGGCCAGGGTGCAGGGGCACTGCCATGGCACAGAAGCTCACGGGACTGGGTTGTCTTGCAGGTCCTAGATGAGTTCTCCAAGCAGGTCGACAGGATAGACTGGCCCGTGGGATCCCCAGCCACCATCCAGTACACGGCCCTGGAGGGTCACCTCAGTAGATACCAGGTGGGTTTGCAGAGACATCAGGGATGGGGACCACAAAGGGCAGGCAGGCCAGCCAGCACCGTGTGGGTCGGGTCTGGAGCCGCCACCGTTGCCGGAGCTTTCACACCTTCTGCTTCAAGACAGGGGACCTACTTATGTTTAAACACTGTTTTTCCAGTGTTTGGGCCTTGGTCGCCTTCCTCATTGAGTTTGTTTCCAGGTCACTGCTCCAGTCCTAGCTGTTGTTGTTTTGGCTTTTTCTAGAACCCCCGAGAAGCTGACCCCATGAGTAAAGTACAAGCTGAGCTAGATGAGACAAAGATCATTCTGGTAAGTGGGAAGGTGGAGAGTGCGGCCAGAGTCAAGAGGCAGCGGGGTGTGCTGGCACACACCTGTAGTCCCAGCACCCAGGGAGCTGCTAAGGCAGGAGGATCACTGAGTTTGTGGCTAGCCTGGGCTACAAGTGAGACCTCGTCTCAAACCCAGAAAACTGAAGGGTAGACGGATGTGCCTGCCGCTGAGCCCGTGCCAGTAGTCCTCATTTTAATAGTGCCACAGAGTTCCCAGAAGTGATGGTGCCACCTGGCCATCTTCACACTGTTCCTCCCTTCTGTGCCCCTGGTACCTGGTACCCCTTGTTGGGAGGGGATCAGGCTGGGAAACTGGCCTCATCTTTTAGTCACCTCCCTGTGGCCCATGGGCAGTTGAGGCTCCACGGCTCACCCTGAGGTTGGCCCCAGGGCTGTCTCCCCGCTGTGCTGCTTCCAGGGCAGCTTGGCCCTGCGCCCGGTTCCATGCCGCAGGACTGTTTGCAGTTGAGCTGGAGCTTGCCTTTTGCTGTATGTGTGCTGGGAAAGAATCCGGGACCACTGTACTGAGCTGCGCCCATCCCTCTCCCCACTTTTAATTTTGAGACAGGATCTAACTGAGTCACTGAATGGGCCAGGCTGGGCTCCAACTTGTGGTTTTCCTGCCTCTGCCTCCCGGAGTGCTGGGGGGGAGGGCTTTGCTTTTATGTGAATCCTTATTTAGAAGGCTGCCCTCCCTTTTGTTTTTCAATTCTAGCTGGCTGTTTTTCTCTTCAGTGTTGGTCTTTGTGTCCTTTTTCTGTAACCAACTCCTTTCCTCCCTGCATCCGTCAGTCCTCAGCCATCTATCTGTCTAGAAGCCTTCAGTCCTAGCGTCTCTGGATAAAGCGCACCCTCCTTGCAATTTCACGTTGCCTTCTCTGCGCATCCCGTCCACAGTGCCCTGCTCAGGCCTTTTTGCGGGTCGCCATGCTGTCGCCGTGTGTCTGTGGTGCTCCTGGCCAGCGCATGGCACCGGTGCTTTCTTGAGCTGCTCCCCGTGCCAGGCCCAGCTGGCCCCCTCTCCCAGGCTGCCTCTCCCCGGCTGGAGCCGGCTTGCCAGGCCCTGGGGCTCTGTGCTATAGAAACGGCAGCCCGGGGCTCAGCTGTGGCTTTCGGCATGTCTGTCTCTCCTAACCTGCAGGCCTTTCTGAGCACCGAGGCCGGGTCTCCAGGTTTTCCACCCAAATGCTGTCCTCTTTCCACTGGAGAGTGGACAAGTAGGGTCACTCAGCCCCATTCTAGCTGTAGTTGTAATATCTGAATTGGTTTCTAGAGCTCAATTAGGGTAACTTCATGTTCAGTCTATTTAGTCACGAGTACATCCCAGTCACACATAGTGGGCTTGATCCTGGCATCTTCACTCGTGCACACAACACACTTGGATCTTCTCTGCCTCCCGTGACGTGGCCAGCGGGCTGCTGAGGCCTCGCCCTTACTGGCTCACGTGGGAGGCTCCTCCGTCCCAGCATGGCCAGGGAGAGATGGGGCCACTGGCTTCCCTGGGCACCTTTGTCCAGGCCCCTTCCAGAAGGGTTCCCCAAGGAGAGGGTGCTGTCATTCGAGGAGCTAGGTTCTGCCCCACCATGGCGCAGTTTGAGGAATGTGATGCACCCGAATTTTTAGGAGCTGTATTTTAAAATGACAAAAGTAGTTGAAATTTATTTCGTTTTTTTAAAACTATATCCAAATGTAGTCAGTTTTAAAAGTCACTAAGGAGCGTTTGTCTGTGGAGCCGGACTGCAGCCTGGTATTGGCACTTTTCTTTGCAGTGTGTACTGGAGATTGAACCCAGTTCCTTCATACTGAAGCCAAATCCCCAGCCCCACCCCACCCTTTTTTTGAGACAGGGTTTTGCTAAATAGCTAAGTTGCCCAAACAGGGCTCAAACTTGAGGTCCTCCTGCCTCAGCCTCACAGAGGGGTGAGGTTACAGGTGTGTACCACCACACCCAGCTTGTTTGCACTTATGGCACTTTACGTTAGGACTCGTCTCAGGTGCATGGTCACTTTCTGTGGCTCTGACGTCAGGTGCACAGCTTACCCACACCCACACATGGAGTGGCTTGGAACAACAGAGGGGGTAGCTGTTTTTTTGTTTTTATTTTCAGGCTGGTCTTGAACTCAGTATGTAGCCTAGGATGGCCTTGAACTTGCAATAGTCCTCTGCCTCAGCCTCCCAAGTGCTGGGGTTCCAGGTGTGCATGCCCACGCCCGGCCAGAGGGGACCATCCTGAGGCCCGTGGTGCACAGGCTGGGTCCGGGTGGGTATCTTGGGCAGCTGCTCCAGGCCTCACTAGCTCCCGGAGGGTACTGCAGGCCCCGGGTTGTGAACACCTCCCTCCAGCCCTGTCTCTGTCATCCTGTGGCCTCCTGTTCAGACCTAGTCCACTGTGACCTGGTCTGACTAATGACCTATGAGGAGACGCTGCTCTCAGGTCAGGCCACATCCAGGGGCGCTGGGTGGAAGCACGTTTCCAGAGGTCGCTGTGTAGCCCAGGCAGCCGCGCAGTGCCTGGCTGGGACTGCCCCCCCCTGCAGAACGCCCCCCCGTGCGTACAGTGCGCACACGCACGGCAGCACAAGCACGCATTCGCCTGAGCAGCACGCAGCCCATTCATCACCTTCTCCGGGCGGGCTTGTCTGAGTCTGCTGGGAGTCTCCTGGGGGCACGTGTAGGTGCCCGTGGGGATCCTGCCAAGTCCTGCCCTGCTCGGGTTCCCCACACTGCAAGGGGGTCCCTGTAGGTGAGGAGACTGGAGATGCGTCCCCAGCCATTGAGCTTCCAGGCACTCCATCTGCAGTCACTTACACAGAGCCAAAAGGCCCCTTGTCTTTTGTCCAGCACAACACCATGGAGTCTTTGTTGGAGCGAGGCGAGAAGCTCGATGACTTAGTGTCCAAATCAGAAGTCCTGGGAACACAGTCCAAAGCCTTCTATAAAACTGTGAGTAGCTGTGGCCTGGCCCTCCTGGCTTCCCTTCCCTTGGGGGCGTGGGAGCCCAAGGAGGTCCCCGCCCACCCCTAGTATTAGTGTGCACACATGGGGATCCCGTGTGCCCCAGTGGCTGTGGCTGAAGCCCGCCCCCTAGCACATGCTGGTTCCAGGCTGAGCACAGGCGTTTGTCCCCACCCTCTCATCTAAGTAGTTGGTGCTGAGTCCCTAAGAAGCCAGCAGTGTGCCTTCCTGCGCTCTGGCCTCCTCAGCTGCTGGCTCCTTTCCCTCCCCTGTCTGGAGGGCTCCCACTGGCTGCCTCCGCCCTGATGGACTCTGGCCTTGGGTTGGGTGGCAGTGGAGGCAGCGAGCCTGGACTGCACACGCCTGTGTGCCTCTTGGAGGGATGGAGCCCAGGGGAGTGAGGAGAGGGCTGACAGCGGCACCTGCGGATGCGAGCAGGGACGCTGGCCTCCGCCGCCTCCAGGGTTAGGGAGGGCCAGGAGTTGGGCTGCTAAGGCTGTCAGCCAATCTGGTTTGCATTCTTGGTTCCTCACTTGAATGTGAATCCACAAGTGGGCTGCAAAGAAAGGCCGGGACCCAGAGCAGCGGTGTCAGCTGTGTGCTGGGCTCTCCTGCGTCTCGTCTCCTCCTCGGCCTCTGTGCACTTCTGGTTTCTCTGTCCAGCTACCTCACCAGATGCCACACCAATGCCTGCCTCGGTGGAACCTGCCCGCCTCAGCCCCTTCACTCCTCTTTCTTTCTTTTCAGGCTCGGAAACAAAACTCCTGCTGTGCAGTCATGTGATGCAGCCCCCGGAGGCGGCCACCGACCATCACTGCTCACTGGGGTCAGGACTGTCGCCGCTGGAGAGGAGGAGCCCTACAGGGCCGGCGGACTGTTCGTTTTTATTCTAAGTTCCCAGGAGGAACCGAGGGATGGTGGAAGGGTGGGGAATGTCCAAGTTCATATGTCTGTTGTGAATTTTGCAAAGAATTGGAGCCCCCAAAGGTGTATTTTTAGGAAAATGAAACTATAAACTCTGAGCGGCTCCTGTAGATGCTGATGGGTGCGTTCCTGCCTCCCGCAGGCCCCTGGGAGGCAGTTTAGAGCTGGCCCTGGTGTCCTCCGCAGACACCTTTGGGCCTTATCTGTGCATATTAACTCGAACAGGGCGACAGGTTGGGCTGAGCAGAGCTGGGTGGGGTGAGGCTGCTTGTAAGCATGTGGTTCCCGCCCAAGCCCGTAGGGGGCAGCGGTGAGCAGGTCTTCAACTCAGCCTCCAGGTGCATCCTTTCTCCTTTGGGGTTCACTTTGTGAGGGTAAGGCCCATCCTGGGCGTCTTCCACCCACTGCTCCAAAGGGCTTGGAAGGGGCTGGGGCGGGCATGTGGCAGGCTGGGGACAGATCCAGCGAAGGGTCCAGCTGTCAGATGGGAGTGTTGGCCTCTGGGGAAGATGCAGACACAGGTGCCCTCTGCTGCTCAGAATGGGGCACCCCCTAGCTGTGACCAGGGTGACTTTGGTTATCAGGATCCAGGTGGTGGGTGCTGTACTCTCAAAATGTCTGTGTCTCATTGGCTACGAGACTGGGGCTGCAGCCTGTGCTCATGGGCAAGTCTGTCCGGTGGCATCAGCAGGAAGTGCCAGAGCCCAAATGAAGTTGGAGCACCTCGGCCCTGAGGCCGGCCCTGGAGCCCTGCTGCGGAGTGCTGGGTCCCATCCTCCTCTCCATGCCTGGCTGTGCCCGAGGTGCCCGCATATGTGTCTGCCCCGTGGAAGCCCCCACCCTGGCCACTCTGCTGCCCCTTTTCTCTGGCCTCTCATCTGGACTGGCCTACAGTTGCCCCCCACTGCCGCATGCTGGCACCTGAGCTGAAGTGAGGGACTGGGACCGTGAAGGAGCAGGAAGGAGGGGCACCCGAGAGACAGGCGGAGGGCGCTTGGGCATCTGGGGGAGAGAAGGGGAGACCTTCAGCATCTCCCTGCTGCCTGTTGTGGTCTAATGTCCAGTTTGGCAAGAATGTGTGTTAATAACTGCCACCTAACTCTCTGTGTCCTGTGTGAGAGGTTCCTATCTGGATAAAGGTTTTTTGAGATTCCAAAGTGGTCCTGTGCTTGTTTGTCCTGGGGGCTGGGGGGCATGTACTGCAGGGCCTGGATCTGTTGGGGGTGCTGCTCAGCTGCCCCCCCTTCTCCCTGTTCGCCAGACGAGGGTGCCCTCGAGCACAGGCCTAGCTGCAGCCTGGGAAGCTGCTTCAGCTAGAGCTGGGAGGCCCTGCTGCTGCCTGGGCCTCTGGGGGCGGGGGGCTCAGGCCACCTGGCTTCTGCTAGGTAGTTGGGAACCTGTGCAGGCATGTGAGCAGAGCTGACATCTGCAGGGAGTCTGCTCAAGTCCAGGGCACAGCTTCTGCAGCTGGTGGTAGAGTCTGGTGTCCCAGTAGGTGGCTGGGCTTGTGATCTTTGTGCCCAGAGACCCCTTCTGCCTGGCCTAAAGGCAACCCAGGATCCATGTGACAGGACCTGATGGAGCTCAGGGTGATCGGAACCTTCTTGAGTGATAAAGTGGGTGCAGTTTAAAGTGATAAGTGAGATCCACCCACGGGTGCCCAGTGCTCAGCCCTGCAGGGTGGTCAGCCCTGGCGCTGTCCTGAGCCCCGCCAGGCCACCCTGCCAGCATGCAGAGGGACCTCAGGAATAATGCATGTTGGAGGCCCTGCCGCCACAGCCTTCCTGAGGGAGCCCTGGCCTGGAAAGTCTCCGATTACAGCTGATAGGCGAGTAGAGCCCTAGATCTGGTCTCTGTCACCGCTGTGTCTGTGGGCACTGACCTAGATTCTCTGCACTGGCCCTTGGGATCTGCCACCCGCCTGCCACATCTGTGAGAGCACGCGCTCAGGTGTGCCTCCCAGCGCCTGAGATACTGGCCTTAAGGGCCTCCCTGAGCCAAGGTGGCTCCAACCGGGTGCAGGGGATGGAGGAGACAGCTGGGAGCTTTGGCCAGTTCTGGGGTTCCCTTGGGACCCACAGCTCTTGGCAGATGAGACCGATGGTGCAGGGACATTCACCTTGCCAGGAGTTACCTGGACCCGAGGCATAAGGCATAGTGCGGTGACAGCCCTGGGATGCAGTGCAGGGTGTGGAGTTGGTCACTCTGAGCAGGAAGAGGCCAGGGATGCCAGCTTGTGGGATGGTGTCGAGGCTGCAGAAGGACCCGGGGGCCTCAGGTAGCACAGGTGGGGGCTGGCATTCCCAAGGAAAACTTCATGCCCAGGCAGCAGGGCACAGTGGGCAGCTGGGGGACATCTGGGTGGGCAGAACCCAAGGAGAGGACAGGGCTCGTGTCTGTGACTAGGAGAGGATCCTGTCCCACTGTGGGCTGGAGATTGAGGGGCCTGGGGAGAGCCTTTTACCTTGCCCAGTAGCAGGCCACGGTGACCTGCAGCCCAGGCAGCTCCTGGCTCCTGACATCCTTCTGGCCCTGCCTCAAACCCTGGGCCGAGATCCAGACTCTGGCCCTGTGTGAAGCCTCGTGACTCTCAGGATGGGGACACTCAGGTCCTGGTCCTGAGGGTTCTTCCCCACACAGCCTGCTCTTCCTGGCTTTTATTGGCCTGTGGGTGATTGCAGGGATCCCAGTACTGGTGCTGGAGGCTGTTCAGCATCCCAGGTGGACGGCATAGGGCCCAGAGACTTGGGAGCATCAGAGAGAGCAGTGGGGACAACAGGTGGGCATAGCCACCTGACTCCAGAGAGGGACTGGATTCTCTACCCACCACTGCATCTGGGCCAGCGAGCAGCAGTGGCTCTGTTTTGGGATAGGAGATTGGCAGGGTCCCAGTACAAAGTACCCAACTGCACTTTAAGCAGTTTGTCCTGTTTTTCTTTTATTTGCAGTTTCCCGAGACAGAACAAAATAAGAATAATTTTTGTACACCTACAAGGCTCAGAAAGAAAAGACAATGAAACTCAGCAAAAGGAGAAGAGGGAGGGCCACCAGCACCGTGGGCCGTGATACCCTGCAGCGCTGGCCAGCGGTGACACCACCACCTGCAAACACCTAGCTAGCAGAGCAGGCATGGCCTACTCTTTGGAGAGGGTCATGCAAAAGAACTATCCCCCAGAAAAAAGTCCCAAATGATCCCAGACAGGCAGCTCCGTAGAGATAACAAGGGGAGTGGGAGAGGAAGGGAGGAGGCCCCAGGACACCAGGGTGGCCAGCTGTGGGGCTACAGTGCCGTCTGTGGTGAGCCCTGCCGTGGTCCGTGGCCTGGAGCCCGTTGTGTGGAGCCTGGCAGATGTTTACCCTGTGTCCATGGATGGAGACAGCTGTCCCAGACACAGCGCGGACAGAAGGTGGAGTCCACTCTTGAGTGTCCGTGGTGGACAGTCCCCTTGAAATTTGGAATTCTGT
This sequence comes from Tympanoctomys barrerae, assembly GCA_002564285.1. Classification (NCBI taxonomy): domain Eukaryota; kingdom Metazoa; phylum Chordata; class Mammalia; order Rodentia; family Octodontidae; genus Tympanoctomys; species Tympanoctomys barrerae. The sequence continues at coordinate 11,939 of NDGN011373742.1, forward strand.
GTCCTGTTCCCCACTCTGTGCCCCTCCCCTGCCTTGATTTGTGGGGGAAGATAAAGAAAATCCTTGTGGAAAACGACATGAATTGAAGGTGGGCAGCACTGGGGTAGAGGCCCCTGACCATCCCCGCTGCTGCCCTCACACTCTGTCCCCAGCTTCACCACAGTGCCTCGCATCACGAAGGGCTGGACCGCCACCATCCTGGAGGCAGCACACTGTCCCCACAGACCTGCCCTCCACTTGCTGGTGTCCCCATCCCCAGATGGCCTCCTCTCCGGCCCTCCTTGCACCGGGATGGCTCCCACCTCTGCCTCTGCTCTAGGTCCAGGTCACAAGAGCACTCCCATCAAGCAGCTCCTGTAGACTCTGGGCCCCCACTTCCCTGCCCTGTGCCACTCGCTGTCAGCCAGGCCCTGAGCACACACGAAGCTCCCAAGCTCAGCTGGCAAACACCACAGAGGCAGTTGGCCTGTCCCATGTCTGTTGTGGTGGGGTCTGCTCCCAGCTACACAGGGACAACCTCTGTGACTGCTGCTGGCTGGCAGGGAAGGGACAGGTGTCCCAAGCAGGAGGGCCAGCCCCAGCCAAGTCCTCTTCTTCAGCAGGGCAGGTTGGAGCTGCAGCCAACGCGTTCTCTCAGGCAGTGTGCCTGTCCACACCTCAGTCCCGAGGACCAGTGTCAGGGCCTGGGGCTCGGGGCTCCTCTGCTGGCCTGTCGGATGGCCGTCTCCTGCACGCTCCGGGGACCAGCGGCTGTGCATACTGGGTGGTGGGTCCACGGCTCTGGAAGCCCACAGCAGCCCTTCTGGAGGGAAGGGATGGCAAAGCAAGGACAGGAGCAGCCGGCGGCCCGCAGCCCTCCCGAGACACCTGACATCACAACAGCTAGGCGAGCACACGCAGGGGCATGCGCAGGCGGGAGGATGCAGACGCCCAGGGTACGGGGCGAGCGCGATACCTACAGACTAACACCGTTCAGCACGCGTGGGGCCTGGCAGCTCCTCACGCCCGGGCATCCCCGTGGCCAGGAGCACAAGGAACGCATGTGGAGCTTGGATGGGGGCAGCCCCACAAATGCCAGATTTGTACAGCTTTTTCCTTTTAGGTTTTTTTTTTCCCCCATTTCATCCGATGTCAATAGTGTGTGTGTGTGTGTGTGTGTGTGTGTGTGTGTGTTTGTCTGTCGTCGTCTTCATCATTTTTTTTAAAAAAACAAATCACATCTGGTCTTGTTTTTCTGCAGACACAGGCACCGGGGGAGGGGACCAGGCGACACAAACATGCGACAGGCAGGCCGTGGCCAAGGTGGCCGGCTGCAGACACCGACTCTGTCCGGCGAGACCAGGCGCCGCTCTGCAATGGGTAGAGGACACACTCCTCAGCGCCCCAGCCCCCAGCTTGGCTGCCGCAGTGTGGTCCTGCAGCCCCCGCCCCGCCCCACCGCTGCCCTGGCTCACCTCACTGCAGCGGGGCCACGGGTGCGCCCGAGCAGTGGAAGTGCACGTTCTGCCACTTGCCCTCGCGGCGGTGCCACACCCGCGTCTCCTCGGACTGGCTGGTGCGGGGCCGGCCCTGGCCGTCGATGTACTGCGTGAGGCGGATGTAGGCGATGCAGGCCGCGTCCTCACCAATGACGTGCACATGAGGGTTCAGGATGGTCGTGTGGATCGGCTTGCTGTTCTTGGCCAGCACTGTGGATGGCGGGGGTTAGCATCGAGGACCTGCACATGGATGCCACCACACGCCCTCCTCACACACACCCAGGCGTATCACCCACATGGCCACCCTGCTCCCCACTCACGGTTCTCGAAGTAGAATCTGTGGAAGTCCATGCCTTCGACCAGGTTGCCCAAAGCTTCAGGCTCAAAGGAGGTGAGGCCGGGGTCACAAATTTTCCTGGGGGGCAAACCCAAGTGAGGAGGGGCACGCGCCCCACCCGCACCCCACACAGGGCCCAGCAGCCCCGGGGACTCACGCGTAGGCCTCGAAGTCGCCGTTGTTGACAGCCTCGATGAGCTGCTCTGTGGTCTTGATGATTTCCTGCTTCCGGGCTGTGGGAAGGGAAGGGAATGACCACCAAGCACCGGCCTGCCACCCTGAACAGTGTCCCCCGCTCCTGCTCTTCCTCCCTAGAAAGGACCTGGGCCCTGACACCTGTGCCCCCACTGTCCCCATCACCTGCTCTCTCCTTCCCCATTTCTAAGTGCAACAGCTGCTACCTTGCTTCTCTTAAAATGTTATGAAATGACAGAAATACTCCAACCATCTTAGAGAATGTCTGGAAAATGCAGGAATAGCAGGAAAAGCCTGTGGTCACCACCACCCTCGCCCACCTGCCCACCCCAGCCCTCCTGCCACTCCTGGGGCCTCCACTGCAGTGCCCACCACTCCTGGGGCATCTGGCTGGGCCCTGCTTACTTCACACCCCCTTTCTTCACCATGGGGAGGTTACAAGGGCCAGCACCAGGCCAGAAAGAGCCACGAGAAGGCTCAAGCAGGCCCGCGGGTCCCGTGTGGGGTTCCACAGAGCGAAGGCTGGGACCAGCGGCCCAGGCTCTGCCGCTGGAAGAGCAAGCACCGCCCCCAACCCCCAACTTGTTTCTCACACAGCACTGCCCCCATCTGCAGACCCTTCCACAGCAACTGTCCTCCATGTCAGGGCCAGGGCTGCTCCGAGTGCCAGCCCATGGCCTGCCGCAGGCTCAGGGCCTCCAGGGCCATGCTGGAGGCCCTGTTTGCTGCTTTAGTGACAATTGATTGCAACTGAGAATACACATGGAAAGGCTATCCCTCACCTTCCTGCAGTGCCTCAGGGCTCTCGGCACTTGTGCCCCTAGTTTTCCTCCCATGAGGGGTCTGGGATTCAACAGTGGGGGTGCACTGCAGAGATCTGACGGTGGCAGGGGCACCCATCTGCCTGTACGCGTGAGCTGCACCCACTCTGGTGTCTGCAGAGCTGGGCATAAGGCAGGAGTTGTCCAGTGGTGGTTTCAGGAGCTGGGTGCATCGCGTGTGCACGTGCACAAGTGCTTGCGCACAAGTTTCTCCATAGTGTTCTCAAATATGGGTGCACACATGCATGTGTACACAGACCATGTGGGTATAGTAAGCGTCGTGTGTCCACATGCGCAGTGCACATGTGTGAGTGGACACTAGCGCTGTGCACACGTGCGTGCACGTCTGTGCATAACTGCATGTGAGTGTGGTGTCCACCATCGTGTGCGCATATGTCTGCAGTTGTGTGTGTGTGACTGCGTGTGCACACATGGCTGCCGTTATCCTGGAAAGGCCTCTCTCCTAACCCCGCTGCCCTGTGCTATCATGCTATTCCTGTTTCAAGCTTCACCCTGAGACCACACCATGTCACAGTCTGCATTCAGGGCCATCTCAGGGCCAACACTTGGTGCTGGGACCCACATAAGCTTTAGGAGGTGGCTGTGAGCTCCAGCCCCAGCCCCACACCAGAGCCCAGCGCAGGCACCTTCCCAGGATCCTCCCTAAATGTGCAGCATCCCGTGCTGACCCTTCAGCCCAGGACGGCGCCCACGCCTGCCCCAGCCGCCCTGGCACCTCATGTCTCCTGCACCTACTCTTTCCTGGGCGGCTGAGATCCACTAGGACGGCCTCTGTGCCCCGCAGCCAGCGCCTCCCCTGGGCCCCCTGCCCTCCTGTGCTCCCCTCTACTGGAGGCACATAGAACATGGCGGAACTGAGCAACATCGCCTGTGTTTCTAGCAGGCTTTGACTCTGCACTTGCCTGTGGTCAGTGAACTGACTTCCCATTTAATGAACTAATACTAGTTTGAAATAAACTGTAGTTAAAAAATGGAAAATAGCATGAAGTAAACACAGTGGTCAGAGGCTGCGACTGCTGGGGTCTGGAGAACCAGGCATGGTGACCGTGGGCTGCTGGCTCCCTCTGCAGCTAGAGAAGGTGGGCACTGCCTGTGAGTGGCCCTGGTCACCTCCTGTCTGCAGCATGGCTGCTGCCCAGCACTCAGCATGACCCAGCTCCTGCTCTGCCTTCCCAGAACGCATGTGGGTGCCTTTGTGCCCTCAGCATCCAGGTCCCACAGGGAGGGGGCAGGGAGGCCAGCGCCACAGGGCACCCAGGCCTGGCTGGGGTGCTGAGCTGAGGATGAGCTGTGTCCCTACTGCTCAGCGTTTTCTCTGGGAAAACGCCAAAGGGGGAACACGGGAGAGCTAAACTGGCTTCACCATGTCTGTGGGGGGGGGTCCAGCTGTGGGGGCCCAGGGCCCAGGTGGCCAGCACTGTGCTGGCCCTGGCTGCCCACAGCCCCGTCCTTCAGGGCCACTGCAGCCGCGTGAGGCAGGGCGGCTGCCCAGGATCAGCCTGGATCAGCTGGGATCACACATAATCCCTGATTAGGGGGCAGAGCGGAGAAGGCTGCAGCCTGAGGTAGGGGCACCTTCTCAGGAAGGGGGGGGGGACCTACAGGCCACCTGCTGATGGCTGGAGCAGCCACGGTACCCCTTCTCCCAAAGCCTGACAGGGTATCCCTCATCCACCCTGCCCAGCTCCAAGACAGCCACATGAAATCCCCTATCTACCCACACACAGCCCCTCCTACAGCTCTACTGCCCCTTGTCAAGCTTAAGGCAGACTCTGCTCAGTGACCTGGCCATGCCGTGTCCCCTGCAGGTCCTGCCCCACAGCACCTACCCTCCCAGCCCTCAGTAAGGGCAGCAGGGCCCCTTGAAATCAGATGAGACTTTGGACACCGAGAAGGGGGTGCCAACTCCGGAACCCCAGGTGCATTGCCTCCCGGCCTCGTGGGCTCTACTGCTGTCCCCAGACCCCATCACTGCCAGCAACCCAGTGTCCTCTCAGCACCACCAACCCAGCAGCAGACCATGGATGCTCATGGGGTTCAGGCCCCTTTGGAGGCTGCACCCTGTGGCATGGACCCCACCCTCTGGGCCCCAGTCACCATACTCACCCAGCCATTGCCCTGCCATCCCGAGCCCCTGGCCAGGCGCCCTCTCCTGTGACAGCGTCTTAGCGCCACCCCCAGCCCGTATCTCCCCCCAGGCGGGGGTGGCGGCTGCAGCCTGGGATGTCATCCATCCCTGTAAGTGATACTGGCTGTCCCACCTGTGCCTGTCTCTCCTGCCTGCCCAGAGCCCTGGCTGCCCCCCAAGTCTGCACCCCAAAGTCCACCCAGCAAAGCCAGGATACCAGAGCTCAAAGCCAGGACTACATCCCCCTTCCTGTCTGCTGTCCGGGAAGACCTGCGCCCAGCCTGCTACCCTCGCCCTCCAGGCACAGCTGTGGCCCCAGGGCAGGCGCTTGTACTCTAGGACAGCGGCCAGCACAGGCCCACACCCACGCACATGCACTCCACCACTGTAATCTGCACCTCCGGAGACCAGATGGCCCCTTCCTGTGCTTCCGGCAGAGGGACTGGGGCCTGAGCCAGCCTGGTGCCGCGCCCTTGTGGCCCCTCTGAGCAGCTTACTTACACGGGGCTGGCAGGGACCCGGGGAGAGTCGGAGATGGACAGGGTGGGGGTCCCACTGGCAGGGGGCCCTCGGCTTCTGGGGTCCCTGAGCCCCTCCTCACTGAGTTGAGGATGTCAGATATCCTGGGGGCTGGGTGGAACAGACAGATGTGAACACAGAGGGGGCACATCCTGGGGAGAATCTATAGGCTGAGAGCTAAGCCAGAGATGGGGGAACCAGGAGGACAGGGGGGCAAAGGAGGGGGACACACAGGGCTTGAGGGTAAAGGAGGGGGTCTTGGAGGACAGAAGGGGATAGGAGAGATGGAAGGAATGTGGGGTCATGGAAAGAGTAGGATTGAGGGGACACGGAAGGAGGGGTTACATGGGGATAGAGGGGTCACAGAGGATAGAGGTCATGGGAAATGGAGGGGGACAGAGGGGCATGGGCATATGGACAAAGGCAAATGGATGGACTATGGGGAGGGGACCATGGACAAGAGGGCAAGGTACAAGGGAGCACAGGGCAAACATGGGGGCACAAGGGATGGAGGAGACACATAGGATGGGGTAGCAGATGAGCACAGGCGAGGCCACGGAGGATGCTGGCAGCCTGAGGGACATGGGCAGTGCACCAGGATGGAGGCTCAGCCCTGTCTTTTGCTGGCAGAGCTGAAGCCATGTGAGCAGAGGTCTCCTCCTAGGAGAGCAGCCTGGGTGGCGAGAAGCCAGGGAACACTGTGTGGGGACAGGGCTCAGAGCGCTGTACAGGGAGCAGAGGTGGGCGTGAGGGAAGGACATCAAAGTGAAAGCATGGCTCTGCCACGTAGGCAGGCCTGGCCGGTGGAAGGAAGCCTAGTCCCTGAGCCCCTGGGACCGTGGTTGGGGTCACAGCTCTGTCACCTCCCTGACCCCCACCCCCACCAACTACGGGAGTGTTGCTCAGGGCTTGGGCCATGTGGGGACCAGAGGCAGACCTGGGAGCAGGCTCCAGGGTGCTGTGACCTCAACAGGGTGTCTGGGTATGTGGTCAAGGGGCTAGCGACTCTCCAGCAATGTGGCTGGAGGGGCCCAAAGGGGACAAGCCGGCTGCCCCGGTGTGGGGAGGTCACAAGCCAGGGGTGGCAGGAGGTAGGCAGCGTGCAGTGGACAGCGGGAGGGCAGGTGGGAGCTGAGGCTGGTGGCATGATCAGGCGCCTCGCCCGCAGAGAGCTGTGCACACGGCCATTGCAGCGAGCCTGGTGGAGGGACAGCAGGCTGGGCACTGCTACTTACACGGGGTGGGCAGGGGGCCTAGGAGAACCGGAGACAGGCAGGGCGGGGGCCCCGCAGAGAGGGGGCCCTCGGCTTCTGGGGTTCCTGAGCCCCTTCTCACGGAGCTCAGGATGTCAGAGATCCTGGGGGCTGGGTGGAACAGACAATACATGAGCAGAAGACGGACAGACAGATGAGGAGGTGGCAGAGCCAACAGAAGGACAGGAGGGGCCCAGTGACCATGCAGCCAAGGGCGTCTTTCAGGGCTCTGGGACAGCCCCGCAGCCTGGGCAGGAAGGAGGCAGGCAGGCAGCCAGGGGGCAGAGGCAGCCATGTGGGTCCACCGGGGCCCAGTGTGTGCAGTGGGAGGTGGAGCCGGAGCCAGCAGCCCACACTTTCCCAACCTGGCTCTCGAGTGCCCTCTCAGAGTGTGGCCAGGTCCTCCCGAGTGACTCCCGTGGCAGCAGGGCTGCAGCGACTTGTGTGGGGTCAGCAGAGGTTAAGGGGAATTGGTTGGCAGGGCAGGGGCCCCACCTCACCGAGTTCAGGATATCAGGGCTACCAGGGCTAGGGCAGAAACGCAGCAGGCGGTGGGCAGTGGGCACTCAGGAGGGATGGTAGGAGCTGGCTGGGGCAGAAAGGGCAGAAGGGAGGTTAGAGCCGCAGAATCCTAGGCCACCAGGAGGCTGGAAGACGGGGAGAAGGCCACCGCCTGGGGCCATCCTCAGAGTCAGGAGAGCTGCCCGAGAGCAGGCCAGGCAGTGGGAGTGATAGTCCATGGCCTGACAGCTGCGGGGCCCAGCTGGGCCTGCCCTGTGCAGAGCAAGTCCCTGTCCACAACGCTGCTGTCTCCGGGGGACCTGGAAGACACCTCCTGGCCTGTGCCAGGGCCCAGGGCCCTGCGGCATCCACGCTGTCCAGGGGGGATACTGGGGACAGCATCACAGCTGCGGAGCAGGGGGAGGAGCATGGCCCATCCTACTTGCCCTGAAGGCAGCTTAGCACCTAAGTGGCAGCCAGCTGCAGGTGGCTGGAGGCCAGATGCCCCAACTCAGAAGAGGAGGTGGCCGTCAGGCTGGGGGGACTACTTGCTTATGTTTGGTCCCTGGGGGCTTTGGGGAGGTCACTGGTGGCTCAGTGTGCAGCCGGGTTGGTAAGAAGCCTGCGGCAGGATGGATGTGTGGAGGCAGGGTCAGCTGCGCATTCGCTCGCCCGCCCGCCCGCCTGGTGGGCAGAGTTAGAGCTTAAGAAGCTAGGGAAGGGCTCGATGCTGAGCTAGCTCCGTCCACACGCTCAGGCTGCAGCAGAGAGCAGATCTCACTGCACAGCCGTGGCTTCTTCCCTGGAATACGGCATAGCCCTTGCCTCTGAGCCACCACACGCGTCCCCACAGCATGGAGACTCCTGCCCCCCAGGCGCGGCCCAGCAGGTACCTTTGGCGTCCTCATCCTCCATGGTTGTGTTTGTACTGTCCGAAGACTCCTGAGGAGACAGGGAGGTGGGGGTCAGGACATGGCCCAGATCAGCAGGGTACAGCAGGCCACAGAACCAGCCCCGTCGCTCCAGTGGGGCTCAGGGACAGACCCTGCCACAACAGGACTCAAGCCTGTAGTCCACACAGGCTGGGACTGGAGGAGAAGGGCGCCTGGGGCCCATCATGCCCCCACATGGCCGTCCATTTCCCCAAGACCCAGGGGCTCAGCGCCTTCTCCACTGGGAGGAGCTACTTATCCTATGACCCCAAAGGCAGTGGGCTTTGGAGCGGCCAGAGCCCTGCGCCTCTGGAGGACAGGGAGGGCTGCTCTGGGTAGGGCCTCTCAGGGGCCACCTGCACTCATGTCCTCTCTCCCAGAAGAGGTGAGATCCTTCGGCCAGACTTGTTTAGAGAAGAGCACCCATGTGCCCCCGAGGCCTTGCTCCCTCCTCGAGGGAGCAACTTCTCATGTCCCTGAAGGACCAAGCCTTGGTCTGAACCCCAACTGGACTCTGTTATGGGCCCAGGTCAAAAGTGGGGTCTTCACATATGGGGTGAGCCCCAACCTTGGGGGATGCCTGGGGCCCCTCATGGAAGACATGACTCCATCCAGACACACAGGGCCCAAGGGATGCCTGGCACGTGGACAGGAGGAACCGGGCCTTTAGGGCCCAGGGCTGTGGGTGCCCACTGGCCCTGATCCCCACCTTGAAAAAGGTGTCCTCTGATGACAGCCGGGGCAAGGCCCTGGCCAGACAGAAAGGGCCCCTGGAGGCGCTGTGGGCACTCAGTGGGGGGCCAGGCGCCAGGCCTGATCTGCCCGCCCTGCATGACCGCATCCTGGAAAAGCCTGGCCTCTGCCATCCCGCCCAGCGCCACCAAGAGCCAGCCCCGCCCTGGCCCCGAGATGATGCCGATGTGATGACAGCAGATGGCACAGCAGAGAGAGCAGGGGGTCCGCTCAGCAGGAAGCGCTGGGGCCACACAAGGGGCTGGGGAAGGAGGGCAGCAGAAGTGGGGGATGCTGTCCCCAAGAAGTGGACCAGCCCCAGCATCAGGGCACCCTGGAGCCCAGTCGAGAGCCGCCCGTGACATGGTGCAGCCGTGGGAGCTTGTCTCCTGACACGTGTGTCCTGCTGTCACCGCACACCTGCCCTCCACTCTGAGCACAAGGGCCGCCCTGGGCCACCATCCAGACCCTCATCCTGGGCCCGGCACCTCCTGCCCAAGGAAGGGGGAGGAGGAGAGAGCGGCGCAGTACCTTAATCCCGTCCACTGGGTTATGGATAACGGTGGTTTGAGGCTCCTATAGAAGGCGGCAGACAGAGGAAGGAAAGACGGAGAGTGAGAAAGAAGGAAGCAGGGGAGGGGAGCCAGGGAGACAGAGGAGGAACGGGCGGAGGCCAGAGTCCATCAGAGAGAGTGCAGAGCAGAGGGAACAGGGATGGAGGCGGCAGGTGGTCAGCAGGATGGCCCGAGAGGGATGAAGGAGCAGAGGTCAGCAATGGCCCTCGGGGCAGAGGAGCAGGTGGGTGGAACCACAGACCGCCCCGGGCTGAGCNGCCTGCGCACCCGGAGGACAGAATTCGGGGCAGCTCAGAGCTTGCCCCACTGTGTGCCTAGGCCCTGTCCAGCAGGGAACACAGGCTTGGAGATGTCATGGAGTTGGCGTGGCTCGTGGATGACAGAGTCCGCGGTGGGGCTGGCTGTGAGGCACCCTCCTGCCACAGCCTGCTGCTCCAGTGGGCTTGACTGCCTCCTGGAAGCCAGCTGGACTCCAAGGGGACACCAAGCACACTTCTGGCAAACCTCAAACACCCAGGACAGCTGCAGGGCACTCAGGTGACACATCAACAGGTGGTGCTCCCCTGCACACAGCACCCGGGGCCAGTGGCCTACAGCTAGCCAGGTACACTGGGGTGCAGGAGGGGCATTGCAGTGCCCCTCCTCTCCCTGGCAGAGGGCCCCTGAGCCCAGCAGGGTTTGCCACAGCTCTGATGGCCCTGGCTCCCTGCCTGGGCTGCTGCTTGGAAAGCCACCCCACACCACCTAGCCCTTCTTCCTGCACGCAGGGCTGTGACACCACAACACCCTAAAGCCTAGCCTGGCCCCTGCAGGCCAGGGATGAGGTCCCTGGGGGACTGGGAGCCCCCCTTGTTCCTGCTTCCCACCTCCAGAAGCCTCTAACTGCATTCTTGCAGGGTGACTCACATGAGTGTGAGGAGAGAGGCCAGGCTCCAGAGAGAGGCTTCCCAAGTCCTGCACCTGCCCGATCCCAGGTGATAGAGCCTCTCCTCTCTGGGAATACAGCCCCCACCCATGGGCCCCAGCATGGCGGACACTGGGGACCATCTCTCTGACAGAGGGATGTGCGAGGGGCCAGGGCTGTGGGCTCCGTACCAGGGCGGCAGGAGGGAGCGTCCCTTTGGGGCTGGTGATGGCCGAACTGTTTTTGGTGCTGTTTGTCTGGGGCTGTGGAGAGACGAGGAGTGGTTAGGGCGGAAGGGGCACCCGCCCCTCCCAGGCTGGCCGGGCGCAGAGCTGCAGGGCCTCACCTTGACTCCGTCTGCCTTCTTGTTGAGCAAACTCTTGGCTGCTGCATGGGGAGGGAAGGAGGCACCTGAGCGGTGGGCCTGGGCTCCCTGCAGCCCCAACCCCCACCCACCTCAGCTCTTTCCCAGGGGAGCTTCAGACCCCAAGGCAGCTGTGCCTTAGCCCCAGCCTGGCCCAGAGCAGCAACAGGACCTGGCAGGGGACGGCACAGGCTGCCCAGGGTCCCTTGCCCCAGCACTGACCCCCCACATCGTCTTCCGCAGCCCTAGGGCTCCACAGGGCACCAAGGAACCACCAAGCCCTGGCTGCCGCAGTCACGCAGAGAGCCCCATCCAGCCAGATGTCCCCACCAGCCGGGACTGTGGCCTTGGCACCAGTGGCCCTTGTCCCACTGTCCTCCTGAGCTGTCTGGCGCCTGGCTGGCAGGCCATTTCTTGGTGGCAATGCCAAATTCCCAGGACACCCGGCCCAACAGGTGGTCCCTGGCACCCCAGGAGTCCCGTTAGAGGTCTGAGGGGCCTGGCTCTGTTCGTCCGCCATCCCCAGAACCTACACCCTTCACGGCACAGGTTAGAATTTTAATTACAGAAAAGAAAAAAGAGGAAGCCAGCTTACCTTACAGAAAAGGAAAGGTTGAAGAAGGGAAAGAGAGGAAGAGAGAAAACAAGATTTGTTGGTTGGGCAGGCATTCACCCCGGGCAGCGAAGCCAGCCCGTCCTGGCCCCACACGTAGGCACAGCAGGTGAGAGAAGCGGCAGGGGCTGGCGCGGCACAGGGCAGTGTGACAGTGGGGTTCCTCATCCCCAGGCCCAGGAAGTCCCCTGCCCACCAGCTCCACATGTGACTTTGGCCATCCTGCCTGCCACCCCAGGGCACCCCATCCTGTGTGGTAATGGGGATAGATGGGCACATTCAGACCCGGGCTGCTGTTCTCAAACAGGTTCTCGCCCAGGTGGAGCAGTCAGAGATGCCAACACCCAGCCACCCAGATCCCTCAGATCAGGATCCAAGTGGGGGGGGGGGCTGAACCCCCCTCCTAAAATCCCAGGGCGGCCCGGATGCTCGTCTGCAGCAGGATGGACAGGAGCCCATGGAGGCTGGCTCCTTTCAGACGCCAGGTCTGGGCTCTTCCACTGCCTGCCACTCACCACCCTCCCTGCCACGCGACTGTGGCCAGCCCTTCCCACTCTGCATGTGAGGCCTGGGGACCCCAAAGGTGGGTACAGCCCTGGGCAGGGCATAATATCTCTGCTCAGCCCCTCTGCCTCTCCAATCCACTGACTCCAGAGCCCAGGGGTGGCTCCAGGGCCCACAGACTTAACCCCAAACCTGACTCCTCGGGTCTCCTCTGCATTTCGTGGTCTAATGCCCCCGGGCAGCCCTGTGTGTGGTTCCCACTGCCCTGCAGCCAGAGTACCCAACTCCTCCCTCTCTGTTAGACTCTGTGTACCCCACTTGGGGACAGGCCAGTCCCAGCCAGGCACTGCCTCTCTGTGCAACCCGGCCTCCCTGCCATCCCCCTGTTCTAACACACAGCCCCCACCCCAGGGCCTAAGGAGAGAGACACTCATCCCTGTCCTGAGGACCTTGTCACCAGGAGCTGGGCATCAGGGAGGATCTCTGTCCTCTGCAGGGACACAGACTTCAACAATGTGGCGATTTCCATGGGAAGCTTGGACCCCACCTGCCGCCCTGGGGCCCCACACATTTCCAGCTGGCATCTGCACAGGGGCCGGCACAGACAGAACTGGTCCAAGACCAGGCCAGGCAGTACAGCACCTCCCACTGCCCTGTTGGCCAGGGCGACCTCAGGACTGTCTTCTACCTTAACAAGGCCCTATGTAGGAGGACCCCAGGTTTGTCAGAGCCAAATTTCAAAGCCGTGTTACTGGAGGCATTAAAAAGTTTTCCATGGGAAGTAAAAAGATGGACTTCCTGGAAGACTCAGATAGACCACAGTGTGGCCCAGGCCCAGGCAGACACCTGCCACATAACTTCCTCCCTGTGAACCCTGGTGTATGCCAGCCCCGTGCATATCATGGGCACAGCACAGTGGCACCAGCCTCAGCTCTCATGGGCACACAGCTCCTCCATGCGTTTCCTGAGTCACATCTGCCCCAGACTAGCTGGAGTCACCATGGCCAAGACCCCGTCCGCACTGTCCACACTGGTGTTCCCAGGCAGGAGCCTTTGTGAAGTCTCCGGTCAACAGCATTTGTACGGTGCAGCAGGTACCCAAGATAGACATCTCCAGGAATCCACCATCCCCAGCCTCAAGCCAAGCAGCTGGCCTTTCCAGGTGTGAGCCCTTCTGCACGCACGCCTGCCCTCTGTAGCCAGGGCCTCCCAGCCAGACAAGGGACCCCCCCCACACATACACACCTGGATGTCTGGCAAAAGACGTGTGTCCCTAGAGTACATGGGCCCCTTGGCCCCTGGACAGCCATGCTGGACTCCGCCCACATGCACTGACCCCTCCAGGACAGAGTGGCCAGGGTGCCCGGGCGGAGCCGCACATGCTGGCGGCCTCATGCACCGCCGCCCTGGCTGACTTGCAGGCAGGCGGGTGCTACAGCAGGAGCCCTGGGCACAGCGTGGCTCAGAGGTGGCCTGTATTGTGCTGTCATCCCTGGCCAGTGGGTCCCCCAGGGGTCTCTAGCTTCATTTTTCCCTCAACCCAGCTACACTCTTCAGAAAGGCTGTGAACGTGGGCTTGGGCCTTTCTGACCCCCCACGAGGCCGCACTGTGGCCAGGTGGATTCAGGAAGGGAGGTCTAGGGCTTGGGGACACTGGAGGTTAGTATGAGATCTGTGGTTCAGCCTTACACCTGTGCCAGCCCTCAGCTTGGGGACAGACTGCAGAGCCCAAAAGGAGGTCCCCTGCTACTCAGGAGTGGGGGTCAGCAGAGCTACCTTCTCCTTCAGATTTGGGACCCGGGGAGAAGGCTCCAGAAAGAGCTAGACAGCTCTTCATGAAGCCTCCGGGTACAGATGTTCCCCCACCCGCTAGGTCCCTACGTGCTGGGGAGGCTCTGCAGCTCAGACCACCAGCTCCACCTGCTGGGGGGACCAGCCATAGCCTGGTTCCCTTAGAGCAGCACCCTGGCCTCACTGGCCCTGCTCCAGGGTCCAGACCCCTGGCTCCCTGTGACACTCAGGTCACTCTGGATGGGGGTCTCGAGACCCCTGCAGCCCAGGGGCCACCTCATCAGCTGCTTCTGTGGTTGAGGAGATGGGGAGGCCTCCCTGTCCTAGGTAGGCTCTGCTGGGCTGTGACCACGGCGGGAGCAGGGGCTCCCGGGGCCTCTGGGGTGGCTCTGGGGGCCTGGCCAGCGGCTGCGTGCAGCGGGGGGCTGCATGCCAACAGGAAGGGTGAGCAGGAGCGGGCGGACGCTGGGCAAGACACATCTACCTTGTTCCACCAGCCCCATGGTGGTGCCGGAGGCCGCGGTGGACATTGTGGCTGGAGCGGTGGTCTGTCTGCCCACTGTTAGCGCCGGGTTAGAGACGAGGGGTTGGGGGCGGACGACACGGGGTATGGGCAAGGTGAGGAAAGAAAAGAGACAAAGGAAGCACAAGAAGATTAGAGTTAAAGTGAAGGTGGCTCCAGAATCCTTTTCTCAGGAGAGTGAAACAAGACCAGGCCGACTGACACGGAAGAGCGCTCGCCTCCTTTCTCTCAGAACCCTCAGGGGGCTTCTGGTGCCCAGCGGGCGGGCGAGCGGCACACAGCAGACAGACAGTCCCGTTAGCATTGGTGTGGCCGTGCGTGCCCATTCCAGGCAGGATGGCATCACAGCAAGGAACAGGAAGGGGGTGCCAGGTGCAGACGGACAACGAGAGACGGCCACAAACGCTCGCACACGCGGAGTCGGACGACGGAGAAGCCACGAGCACGGCTGATGGGCGCCGGGGTCCCTACAAGACCCCTGAGGCTTTGTTCCCCACTGCCTGCCCTGGGCAGCCAGCACTTGGGAGGCCCATGCCCAGGGCAGGACACAGACCCCACGCAGCTGCCCCTTGCCACCTCCCGGGCACAGTGCAGTGCTGAGGCCCCTGGACACACGGAGGCCACAGGCTGCCGGACAGACGCCTGGACAGACATGTGTGCAGGCAGGGCAGTAGGCGGCACAAACACTGAGGTGTCGGGCGAAGGACACGGACCCCACACAGAAGAGACAGGGCAGGGGATGGCGGAGCCCTCGTGGCCGGCTGGGAGCTGACGGCAGAGGCCCGCAGGACTTCCTGCCACAGCCTGCAGGGCAGAGTGGCATCAATCCTCCCTGGAGAAGAGTGTCTCACCTGAGAAATTCCGCGTGGCCAACATGGTGGTAAGGATGGCACCCTGAGGGAGACACAGACAAAGCAGGGCCCACTTGTTAGTGCCCCCTGCTGGCCAGTCACATGGCCCCTGTCCTTTAACAGCTCAGCCTTCCGCAGAGAAAGATCCGAGAGCCCAGCAGTTGCAGGACCCAGCGTCTTCCTGCTACCTATGATGCCCAGGTGCTTCAAGACCCTCAAGATTCAGGAGCCACTAAGACCACCTGTCACAGGGCAGCTCCTCCTTAGTCCAGGGCAGGGGCTGCCACCCTCAGGGTTTTGGGGGAAACCAGTGAGGCCAGCCCTTCCTGAGCAGAGTGTGTGGGATTTTCCGAAGTTCTAGGGCCGAGCTGCATTCACCTTGAGCTTCCTCCTGGCGTTGAACTTCTTCAGACACTCCACAGTCTCCTGCCTGTGCATCATGGAGGCCACAGTCGAGCGTTGCTGCAGGGAGAGGTGCAGTAATAGGGCAACAAGAAGCCCGGAAAGCCTCTGTCTCGGCCTCAGGGGAAGGGGCCCCAGTGAGCCAGCGGAGGCCCAGGGCTTTGGGTGGGTGGCACTCCTACCCCACATGTGGAGAGCCACCAGCACCACCTGCCACCCCACCCACCTATGACTTCAGGCATTGTGTCTCCTGTTTGCTTGCTTCTGTCCCTGAACAGATAGGACTGAAGACAGGAAGAAGCGGCCTCCTCTACTCCTTATGCCCCCCAAAACCTATTTCCTACCAGTGTGTCCCAGGCCAGAGGCTGCCAGGAGTGTCCAGGGGACCCGGGAGCCTTCAGACGTGAAGAACAGAACAGGCCCACCACCTTGGTGAGCAGCCTTCCTTGGGGAGCAAGGTCAACTTACACAGACCCATGGGTGCTTCAGGGCCTCATGGGCCGTGATGCGCTTGGCAGGGTTGATTGTCAGCATCTGGTTGATGAGGTTTTTGGCTTCAGGAGTGACCGTGTCCCACTCAGGGGATGGGAACTAGATGGGGAAAAGTGCACAGGCTGAGGTTAAGGCTCCTCTCCAGGGGCACCCCGAGTAGGGGAGGTAGCACACAGGCAAGACTGGGGCCCCCATCCTGCCCCACACACTCACGTCGTAAGCTCCAGCCTTGATCTGCTGGTAGAGCTTGTGTTGGTCCTCGTCCCAGAAGGGCGGGTAGCCCACCAGCAGGATGTATAGGATCACCCCTGTGAAGGGACCGGAGCACATGGGCACATGGGCCCCAGAGGAGGCCCTCAGCCAAGCATATCACTGCCAGGGTCTGACAGCCCTGAGTCCCCATGCCCAATTCTCAGAGAAACCCCCAAGCCTAAGACGCATCCAGCCCCACTCAGGAGTCTCACCACATGCCCAGATGTCCACGGGCTTGCCATACGCCTCCTTACGGAGGACCTCAGGGGACAGGTAACCCGGCGTGCCTGCAAAGCCTGCCAAAAGGAAAAGGGCTGTGAAGGGCTCGGAGGGGCCACCCGCGTGCCCTGCCCTCCCCGCGGGCACTCACCAAACCACGCCTGCTGGTCCCCCTGCACCTCAATGGCCAGCCCGAAGTCCGCCAGCTTCACCGCGGCCCCTTTGCATTTGCTGGCCAGGAGCAGGTTCTCGGGCTGAGAGAGGCAGCCATAGGCACAGTGTGAAGCGCAGGGGAGAGGAGAGAACAGAGGCAACAGGTTTGCAGGAGAGGGGTACACAGGCCTGACCCGCCATGGTGTCCCAGGTACGGGTGAGTTCCAAACCTACACTCTACAGCCCCGCTGCCCCTGGGGACAGTGAGTGGCCCCAACCTTCCAGAAGGAAGATGGCCCTCAGCCCAAGCTTGGATCCCTTGCATCTCAGGTCAGGAATTGGGGGCCTCACAGGTCAAAACCTCTAGCGCACCCTATAAGCAAGCATGAGTGCTAAGATTCCCCAGCCCAGGGCAGGTCAAGCCTCCCCTTTCCAGTGTTTGGGGGAGTCTGCTGAGTGGTTGCCCAGTTCCAGCCTGGACAGTGCCCCTCAAGGGCAAGGAGGAATGCCCAGGGTATGGTGCCTGGCGAAGCCCTGCATAGCCAACTACCAAGCCTAGGGCTCTGGTTGGCACTGTGCACAGGCAGGAAGGACACCCCACTTTACCTACCTGCCCACCCATGCACTTGGGGAAACATAGCTCAGGCCTGCTCAGGACAGCATCCTGGCTCAGGCCTTCAGGCCAAAGGACACATGTGCCTAGCCCAGGTGCTACTGTCCCTGGACTGAGGCTTAGGTCCTGGACTGAGGCTTAGGTCCTGGACTCTCTGGTCCAACTTCCCAGCCCTGACTGCCAGGGGCTGTGGGCCACAGTTCCCATCAGCAGCTGAGCCTCTCTGAATCCCACAGACGCAGGGCCTGTGTGGGTCACACTGGCACTAACGAGGAGCCACTTCCCTTCCACCTAGCCCATGGCCAGCTCTGGTCCTGAGACCTAACATGGGACACACAGCCCTTGCAATGGATGCAATTGATGCCCCAACCCCATGTGTAGAGATGAGCGCTTGGCCCCATGCAGTCAGAGCATCCCGAGGCCTCCTTCAGAGGCTGCAGAGCAACAGGGCAAGGCCTGTCCTGCCCGTAACTTTCCTTCTCCTGTTACTCTCGTGACACACTGAGCCTGTCCATCTCAATTCTGCAGTGTGAAGCAGGCAAGGGCCCAGCACCCTACTCTGTTCTCACATTGAGAATCTGAAAGAGATTGCCTGCGCTGCCTGAGGTCTGCTCCTGGGCCTCGCATGGGCACTGGGGCTGGAGAAGCCCCAGGAAGCCCTGTACAGAACAAGGTGGCCAGGGGCCCAGAGAGACTCACAGAAGGGCCTGGCCCAGGGCCATGCTGCCAGGTCTCCACCCCAGGCTCTTCCTCCACCGCCCACAGGGCACCACAGCCCTCTGCTCTCTGCTAGCCCACATGTGGTCAATTCCCAGGGCTCTTCAAGAAAGGAAGGGTGCTCTGCTCCCGCAGAACAGATGCTGTCTGCCCCTAGAGCTGGGCAGCAGAGAGCACCCAGTCTACTTCTGAGCCTCATCCCTGGTGCTAACCAGATAAACTGTGGGTCCCAAGGCAAAGTGTCTACGTTCTCAATACCCAGCCCTCTCCTCCCAGGGACCCTGGCTGAGGCTGGCTCTGACCACACAGTGAAGGGCCAAGAGAGGGCAGCTGCAAAGACCAGCACCCCTCAGTCATGGCCGAGAGAAGGGTGAGTCCTGATCAGCAGGGTGCTCAATGAGAGACTGGTCCTGCACCCCTGGGGCTGGGCCTGGGTCCACCAGCCTCGAAGCAGCAGCAGGCTGAGCAGGCCATGGGGGTAGTGGGCTGGAGGGGAGGTCAGACGAAGGGCAGGAGAGGGAGCAGGGAGAAGCGGCAGCCACCCTGTGCCCTGGGGAGACAAACCTTTGAAACAGAACCTGGAGCCCACAGCTCAGCTCTGGGCAGCAGAGAGCAGGCTGGGAGGCAGAGGTGGACACGGCCAGCTGGCACCACTCTGCCCTAGAAGCACCAGCCATGTCACCTGTGTTCCCACTGCCAGGGCCTCTTCTCAGTAGAAAGTAAGACCCTCAGTATGTGTCTGTTACAGGCAGTCTGCTGAAGCTGCCCCTTCCAGCCTTGGAGGCACTAGGCAGGTGTGCAGACGTCCATGTGCATCTCCATGTCTGCTCACGCACACCTGCGTGTCTGCACACAAACACTCCCACACACATGCACACAGCCCATACATGCACACACCAGGCACACCGATGCACAAGCATGAATGTGTGTGTACATACATGTACACACATGCAGACACACATATGCGCCTCTGCATACCCACAGACATGCCTGAGCCTATGTGTACACAGATTATGCACAGAACACACACACACACCATTTCCATTACATATACCTGCATGTACACACACGCACACAAGACGCTCCATGCAACCTCATGTGCATGTTCTCACACGTGTGCACACGCCCGCGCACAGACCTCCACATGCACACAAATGCATGTGTCCATATGCACCAATGTGCACATGGCACAGCACGGACACATGGGCACACACACATGTGCACACCCCAGAGCCCAGCCTCTCACTCGACATGCAGTGTGGACGACAGACCCTGAGCTCAGCAGGGCTGGAACTCACCTTGAGGTCTCGGTGGACGACCCCCATTTGGTGACAGTGGAGTACGGCCTCCAGGATCTGCTGGATGCAATGACTGCAGCAAACGGCAGGCAGGTTAGAGCAGGGGCCGGGGTGGGCTGTGCAGCCGGCCGGGTGCAGTCCCCAGCCCAGGGGGAATGCGGAAGATGCAGGACATCGAGGTGGGAAATGCTGCCCAGAGGGCCTCCGGGGCTCCGGCCTCCTGGTGCTAGCCCTGCTTTCCCCTTTGGCCTTGGCCTGCTCTGGGGGGCAGGGCCAGGCCCAGAGACCAGACTCCCAGAGGACACCTATCCCTGGCATGGCCCCCCAGGTCATATTGGCCAACTGACCCTAAGCCGGAGCCACCAGGCTGACCTATACTCCATAAGTCAGGCTGCATGAGGGTGGGACTGGGAGGATGGGAAACTGAGGCAGGGAAGGGCAGAGTGGGCAAGGAAGAAGCATGGGGGCCACTGTGTGTGGCGAGCCCAGGCCGAAGCCCAGCTCTGAAGCAGTGACAGTGCCCGAGTGTGTGTGTGACTTCACTTAAACCCACACAATCATCAACATGCCTGCTGGCCAGAAGCTGTGTCCTGCGCAGCTGGGTGCTTCCAGCTCAGCTCCCGGGCACTGCTACCCCCTCAGCCAGGGTGGCCCAAGCACAGGAGTCCTGCTCTTCCAGGAGTCTGCAGAGGGCTTTCCCAGATGCCCCAGACCACCTTTCTGGCACCTGTCCCTCATCACACAGCAGGAACCCACAGTCCAGGTGCAGGGTCTCATCCAGCCCCACCCACAGGGTGCAGCTGTACCCCACTGCACCTTAATGGAGCACTGGGCTGCTGAGATCTGTCCTCAGCCCTGGAACTGCAATCCCTTGCCCACCCCACTGCCCTGGGCCTCCCCACCTGGCTGCTCCTCTGCCGCTCCAGCTGCTGCAAAGGGGCCATCGCTGGTTAGCAGCTGTACTCCCCCCACCTTCCTCTGCCTGCTGCCAACCCTTCTTTGCATCTGGTCCTCACCCACCTCTCACTTGGGTGGTGCTCAGTCCCCTGCGGGCCTGGGGCCCCTCTGTCCACCACCTGAGGCCTGTGGGCTTGTGAGACCTCAGCCCCCCGCACGGGCCTCCAAAGATGGAAGAGGGGCCTAGCACTGTCCCGCAGGCGCGCACAGTGCAGTGCACCTCCTAGTTGCCAACAGGCCTGGCATGTGCTGGTGTGTAGCTGGAATGATTGGGCCCTGATGTGTCCTGAGCTTCTGTGTAGCCCTGCGGCGCTCCTCTCTGCCAGGCGTGGAAGGTGCCACCTCCACAGACCAGTAGAGGCCCCACCTGCCCCACATCCCTCAAGTCCACTGTGCAGGGAAGTCACAGCCATCTTGGGTGAGCTTCCCTCAGCCTCGGGCTTCTGAGAAAGACCTTCCTGTGTCATGGCAGCAGCTTGGGGCCAGGTGCTCCGCGGCCCATCCTCCTGATGCCTCCTCCTAGCACATGGCCACCATGTATCCCGTGTCCTCCCTGACTGTCCTCTGGCAGGGCTAACAGCTCCAGAGACCTCTCTGTATGTCCACAGACAGCAGCGGGTGCTGCCCAGGCCCTCCCCTCCCCTAGCCCGCATGTTGCATGTGTCACAGCCCCCCAAGCACAGTCACCAGTGCCTTGAATGAACGTGCTGGTTAAGTAGTTCAGGATTCCCCAGGACACAGGTGCCGCACTGTGCCTGCTCACAGGGACAACGCCAGCCCGCAGCAGGGAGAAGACAGCACGCAGAGCAGCCTTGGCCGCACCCCTGGGCACTGCCGACCCTCTCAAGGCTTTGTTTTATGCTTCACACAGTTTAGAAAGTCAGTTTTTGGTCAAAATCATTCCCAAGGGCTGGGCAGTAGTTCAGCACTTGCCCAGTGTGTGCAGTTCAATCCCTAGCACTGGAAAG
>NDGN011373760.1:0-12346 GCA_002564285.1 Tympanoctomys barrerae
AAAAAAAAAAAAGCTTTATGGTTGGGTTTTTTGCAATGGGAACAATACAATACTGGACATATTTTATAAGATGCTTTTATAAAGAATCACCCAAAATGTCATATACAAACAGTACAGGAAATCTGTCAAATACTAAAGACCAAAAAATCCAGCTAAGCACTTATATCTTAATATCCTGTATGAGTCCAGCTGAAAACCTAAAGCTCATAACAATGCTTCCCACAAGTCCAAATGGGAGCCTAAAACCCATGACAACGTCTCATGCAGGCCTGCTTTACAAATCTGCCCTTGGAAGGGCCAAAGGTCAGTAGTGGAAGCTAGAACGTCTGTGTCACTGTGATGAAGGATCTGTGTTAGCAGGCCGAGGGATCTAAAGTGAAGACAAGATGCAATGCTCAAAGTAAGAACCAAAGCTCCCCCAAAATGTACCATAACCATCCTCAGCAACAATGAGGTGCAGAGCCTTTCCTGCATTGAGAATATCCAAATTCATCAGGAAAGTCAGCATAACAAATTTCCCCAGCAGAGTAGCCCAAGAGAACCAGCAGCTTCAAATAACTCCCCGACAGTTTCTACAACTGCCCTAACAGCCTTTTACTTCTTCATATATGTTTCTGCCTCTTATGTTGCTGGCAACAATCTTCATATTGGTATTTTCAGGTGGTCCTCCCACACCCAACACCATACTACTTCAGTTTAGCTGGGTGTAACAAATTGATCACCAGTTGGCAATCCACCACACTTTAGAAAAGGTAACATTTTCTAATTACATCAATTTGAATAGAATTAAAATTACAAGTGAAAATTGAAAGCAAATTATAGATGTTTACCTGCTGCTCATCAATTCCCCTAGAATCTTTAAATATACAGTACAAAATGTGACTTCATACACTGAAAACTGGATTTCTAATAAATTAATATGTTATTTATAACATGTCACATTAATTCTGACCTTTGTGAAGTTTACTAATAAAAAGCCAATGACTACTTATGTTTCATTTAGTAGAATATATTTGTATAATATATTGACAGAATATGAGTGGCAACAATAATAGATATTTTATGGAGTAAAATAAAACAGAAGTATATTATATTCAAATTAGAACTCAGAAAAATATTTTCAATGCCTTAGATAATTTCCCTCTCCCTTAGCTGCTAAGGTGTCTTTCCTATTGGTTCAGTTCTTCTACTTATCTATTTTTATAATTAACACTTACATCTTTTTCTTACTTGTTTTAAGGAATTTCATACTCAGCACCCCCTTTTTCTACATATATACTAATGGTCTCAATAATCACTAGCTACATAATAAAGATGAATGATAGATTCTAACTTTACATAGCAAAACATGTCCTTTCTAGGCAACATACCCTTCCTAAAATCCACACCTGTTTCCTGGGACAATTGTGTAAGTTCATGAAGACCAACATCTGTACATGAACACAGCTTTATTTTTCAGTATTTCTCATATACTCAGGAGATATCATTATCTACCCACTTGCCCATGTAAAAAAAAACTGGATATTAATCTATATCAGTGATATATACAAGTACAAATAAAATTTCAAGTTTTTGATAGGATGTGATAAGTAAATAGCTTTTATTATCTATTCTCTAAGATTACTAATGAAATCACTTTGACTATTAGATACAATATACCAGTCATTTCTCCCCTATGCAGTGACCCATTCATTCTGAAATATATTTCTAAAATACAAACACTTATTTGAAAGTCAAATTTCTATCATCAAGTATCTTAGAATTATACATAAAATAGATTTGATTTGATGCATTATTTTCTCCTATATAGAGTAAATTGTTCACATCAAATGTCCATTATAAGTTTGGCATGTTTTTAACACTTCCCTTGGATATTTCTCTGTAATGTATTTCTGTATAACACATATAAGTTATATATAACCAATGTATTACCATATATTAATTTTCCCCTTATTTCCTAAACAGATGTCAGATTGTTTCTTTTTTAAAGCAAAAATATTTTCCCATTTTTCCTTGTTTTCTTTTCTCCTTCTCCCCAGTTGTTCTTTCCCTTTAAACACATTGTTTCCCTTTCACAATATCTGTTGTACCATTCAGATTTTATTTTCTCTTTCAGGTTCTTACACTAGTGAGACAATACAATATTTACACATACAGATTTGATTTATTTTGCTTATGAGCATCTAGTTACATCAATTTACCTATAAAAGTGTGGAGTTTATCATTTTATATAGCTGAGTAATACTCCATTGTGAAAAAATGTCACCTCTTTTTTGTCTATGTGGCAGTTAATGAGCATTTGAGTTGTTTTAAAGATTTAGCTATGATAAATTGTGCTGCTGTATATATGGGTTCATATATATCAATGTGGTATGATATTTTCAATTCTTCTGGACAAATACCCAAAAGTGGAATAGTTGGGATGAATATGATCTCTAATCCTAGTTTTTTGAGGAAACCTCGCATATATTTCCACAGTGGTTGTACAGTCTGCACTTCTACCAACTGTGCAGAAGTGTTCCTTATTCCACACAGCCCCTCCAGAATTAGTTATTTGTTGACTTCTTGATGATAGCCATTCTTTCTGGGGTCATATGGAATATCAGTGTTGTTTTAATTCACATTTTTGAATGGCCATAGTTCTGGAGACATTAGCAAGAGAATTGGAAAAGAGAAGAAAATAAAAGGAATAAATATTGAAAAGGAAGAAGTGTAATTTTCACTACTCATAGATAACATGATAGATAATCTACATAAAAGTACCCCAAAACTCCATCAAGAGGCTTGTAGATTTAACAACCAAATTCAACAGCATAGCAAGATCCAAAGTCAACACTTAAAAGTCAATACTATTTCTGTAGAAAAATAAAAACACACCAAAAGGGAAATTAAGAAAACCATACCTTTCACAATAACATTAAAAAAATGAAATACTTAGTAATCAATCTAACAAAGGAACTGAAACATATACAGTGAAAGGTACAGTCCTGCATAAAAAGTGATTGAAAAAGATGTCAAAAAATGGAAAGATATTCCTTGATTCTTGATAAGAAAAACCAACATTGTGAAAATGCCCTACTCGAAAAATTGTTGTACATATTCAATGCAATTCTGGTTAAAATACCATTAGTATAATTCACAGATTGTATTTTGATAACACCTTGCTAATATCCTATTATGATATTCTTTTCAATTACAATGATATGATCATACATTTATCTTCCAACTTGTATGTTATCTCTCTGCAAACTGGGTTTATATTGTTTATCTTTGAAAAATAGCAGGTAATAATGTGGAAAATATACAAAAGGGAAAAAGGGGCAGAGACATAGACAGAAATATAATTCTAAACCAAAAAAATCTTTTTAAATTTCAGATTCATAAAACTGTTTCCTGATGATTTTTACCTAGATATCCAGCAGATTTTTTTCCATCAAATTTGCTTTTTAATTATTTTCTTGTATGCATGTTACTTTGACATAAATAACTTATACTAACATTTCTCCTCCTTTCAACAAACCTTATATATCTAATTACTCTGTCCCTCCCCCCATTGTCACGGGCATTCCTTGAGATCGCTGATGGGATCAAATGTTTTCATCTTCCAATTATTTTAACTATCTCCTTTATCTTTTTACTTTGCCTATTTAACATGCTTTCTTTGTAATGGAAGAATTTCTCATACTTCTACTAATTATATCTTTGGTATGTATATACTAACTAACTATATCTTTTCCATTTCTTTGCACATTCTAGAGTGCCAGAGAAGCCATATGTTACCAAGAATGTTGTCAATGTTTTTTAATATTTCCTGCTGTACAAAAATGTAAAATCATCATTGTATTATTTTCCATTTATCCATTTAAGCAATACGTGTTTTTGTTCTAGAAAGTAATTAAAATTAAAAAAGATTGAATATAAAATAAGATACAAAACTATGAGAATATTTATATTTTGCAAGTTTGAATAACTGGCTACTGTAAGCATGACTTTAATCATGAGGGGAAAAGACATGAAAACGTAGTTTAGGATATCTAAATTTTCTCTTTGAAAGAAGGCATCCTAATTAACATAGCATATCTAAAGTTAAAAAGAGTTAAAGAAGAGAGAAAAACAATTCTCTTTTGGAATTAATTTTTAGTGATTGTTACCGGTTCTGTAAACAAAATTGTCCTTTCTATGAAGGTACAGGTGAAAAGAGTAGAGTAAATTAGCTTATTGTGGAAATTTAAGGCCAAAGGCTTCTGATTAAAAGAAAAGCTTAATTTCAGAATATAAGAACATGTTTGTAGCACAATACATACAAGTGCAATAAAGAATGTATTATTTTTCCAAGCTAATCATCAAAATTGTACACATGTGGTAAATGCACTTTAATCAGATTGAAATGAAAAAAAGTACTGGCTGGTAATATTTCCTGTAACAAAATTTGCAAAGAAGCTGAGAGATTACTATATCTATCTATCTATCTATATCTATCTATCTATTTATCTATCTATCTATCTATCTATCTGTGTATCATCTATCTATTGGCTTATCTAATACTTCAGTTCAAAACATTAATTAAAATCAATATGGTTTATATATAAATGTGCTCCAAATCCTCATGTGGCCATATGTGGGGTTTTTTTTTTTTGGAGGTAGGTGTTTCTAAGATGTGTGGTGCTATTGTCAAAGATAAGATTCTGGCATTGATTATAGTGCAATGCTAAGATTAAGGATAATAGAATTAAAGATGTATTACCCACCCTAAATATAGGTAGCCTGAATGTAATACAAAGGACAGAAAATGGATATTTGCTTGTCGGTTGTCAAGGCTTGTAACTTCCTGCTTGGTGCCTTTTGCCTACTGTGCATTGCCTTGGGTTATTTTTCATCTGCAATGACTCTCTGCTATGTTACCCTGCCTTGGACATAGCTGACTATAGGCTCAAAACTTTATGAGTATGAGCCAAATAATCCTTTTCTCCTTTAACTTTGGGTTTTGGCTATTTTGTCTCAGCAATGAAAAAAGTAAGACAAAAATGCACAAATCCTTTAATGCTAAATAAAGTATGAGGTCACATATAAAAATATTTTGTGGTACTATTACAGTTGTAGATATTCCTTGAATTATTTGATGAAAATGTCACAAAAGCACAATTAAGCAGTGTTGTGTGCTTTCACATTGAAATACAGACTGATTAACATAGCATATCCAAAATAAGGGAGAAAAATCACTTGTAAAATAAATCTGATCCTGAGTTTATTTTTAGAGTTTTATGGCATCAAGGGGAAAAAAAAACAGCTTCTTATTTAAAGAACTCAATAAAAGAGTAGATGAAGTAAGTCAGCCTATTATGGAAATTGAGATGAGGCCCAGAGGCGTCTTCATTGTCAGTTAAAAGCCTAATTTCAAGGAAACATTATAAGTTCTAATGACAATATATTAAAGCACTAACAAAAAATGCTTCATTTGCAAGCCCTTAATCATCCTTTTGCATGGATTCCCTTTCTCACTGAGATTTTGTTATCAGTGAGCGTCTATTTCAGCCTTATCTCTGATTCTGGCTGCCAGGGTGCTGGGATAAATCAGAGAAATTACCTTGGATGTCCTGGATGCAGAACTTGGCCAAAAATAGATTTTTCTGGAGGAACTGGAACACATGGAGGTTGGAAGCCCATGTGAAGAATGGTCTCAACCATTCAAGCATTACCAGACTCCCTGACCTTGTATCTTCTCTGGACAGAACCTACATGGAGGCGGCAAAGAGTGCATGCAGCAGCAGTTTTCATTAAAAACACAATGTGCTCTTCTTTAGACCTTCTTCACAAAATATATGACCAATAGAAAAAAATAAAAGCCTGCCATCACTTGTATTTGGAACTCAGCTTAAAGAAGGGATTTCAGAACCATGATTAGTACTTTATCAGGAACATTGGATATGAAGTAGAAGTATTCATTAGTGCCATTTAATTGGATAAGCCTCAAGAATAACTGATGAGAAAGACAGAAGCAGAGCACAAAAGGGGCTTTAATGTGCAGTGTACCAAGAAATACTTAGAAGTGTGTGACTCCTTAAACTATCTGCTGCTGTTCACCTTTGGCTGATAATAAAAACATTTAGTAAAAGTTTGTTTAGTTTTCTTAATGAGATATAATTATATAAATATATGATGTCCATCAGGTAGCATCTAGAAGAAAAGCATATTTTCAGTTGCAAAGAGATCACTGAAATATACTCAAAAAACGGATGTGATTCATATGAAAGATCAAAAGCAAATATAAAAAAGGGAAATACTTTTTCTTCAAGTGTTCATTGTGTGTCTTACCTCTTTCCATGTCTGAACAATAAATATGAGAGTGGGCTCCAGTTATCTCACATGACTAGTAGTAAGTATATAAGAACACTGTAATATTATATCTTAATTCCTTAGATGAACTTGCTTTCAGGACTGTAGTAATTACACTTATTTATATAGGAAATTATAACAATGCAAAGACATGATTTTTAGTCATTCACCCATTCGTTCATTTATCCACATATAGTTATACTAAGAATGTATTTTTTCTTACATGATACAATTTCTTACAATGATATTTTCTATTTAGTACAAAAGAAAAAGTTCAGAACAACGTTTTTAGGATCATGATATTATCTTTTTATTTTATTCCTTTATTTATTTTATGTATTCAATAGAGGGTCTCAATTTTCAGCTCCAACTGGAGGTATCCGATTGTGAGAATTTACATAATTTAAATCAGTAGAAAACATTCAAAGTAATTACAACTAGCATCTATGAAATATTTAGAATTATTTTGATATCTATAATTTATTGGATATATGAAAAAGAAAATTTTGAAGGATAAAATTAATGTATAGTTGTATGCACAATGAAAAAAAACCCACATATTTTATTGTAACTTTTGTTTTCACTGAAATAGTTGAATCAAAATTCACTAGCTTTCAATAAAATGGGAAACCAACTAGATTGCCATTGCATTTACGGGGTAGAAACTATGCAAGAGCAATACTAATCTGAGAAACTATCATGGCGATAAAAATGGAAGACAAATACATGTAAGAATAGTAGACATAAAATCTTTAAGAATTATCCTATTCTATGAAGATATTTATCTGTAAATGATAAACATCTTTTTTCTAAATTTTTTTAGCCTGCTTCACTCCTTCCCTTGCCTTACCTGCACCTCTTGGTTTATATATATGTGGTATTTATAGTTCAGGGTGATCATATTCCTCATAGGGATTGGTGCACGTACACTGAAGTTCACAATGACCTCTTTATACTAATGTCCTTTCCTTCTTTTCCTTTCATCTTATCCCCTATATCCTCTCCGCATATGCTCAAGGTCCATTTCACTATTCCAACTCTCAGTACTCTCTTTTGTACTTTATTGAAAAATGAAATTTCTCATGTAAGAGAAACCAAGCAATATGTATGCTAGTGTGTCTTATTTGTTTTGTTGAACATTATGTTCTGTTTTCCTAAAAATGGCTCAAGTTTATCCTTCATACCACAGTAGTAATCCATTATTTGTAAATACATTATTTTATTTTAAAGAATATGAAATAGTAATAAAAAAACAGCATGAGAATGACACAACATTTCCCTAAACAAAGTAATAGGAATTCAAAAATAGTTGCGGTATTGCACAATATTATCTTCAATTTTGTTTAGGTTAACATAAATGTACAAAATTGATTCAAAGAAAAAAAAACAAAAAAGTCATAAGAAATTAAAAGGTCAAAAAAATTAAGCATTAACTGCTCCTTTCAAAGAACCAGCAGAAATTGTCAGTACTATTATCCAAATTACCCTGCATATACATAAATACATCTTTTCCCTGCTTTCATTTGTCTTTATCTTCATCATAGTTTTCCATCCCATTAAACAAATTATATCCTTTCCCAAATATGTATTGTACTGTTCAGATTTTATTTACTCTTTCAGGTTCTCACACTAGCACCACTAGTGGATCTGATTTGTTTCACTTACAATGCAGTCTGTAGTTGCTTCTGTTTATCTACAAAGTCTTAAATTTATCTACTTTTTTAGACAATACTCCATTGGGCAAAAATACCGAATTATTTTTATGCATTACTCAGTTGCTGTGTATTTAGTTTCTTTTCCAGATTTAACTATTACAAATTGAACTCCTATAAACATGGGTGTACATATATAATTGTGGCATGATGATTTTAGTTCTTTTGGGAAAATGCCTAAGAGAACAGCTGACTTGAATGGGCCCTCCAATATTAGCTTTTTGAGGAACAATCGTACCGATTTCTATAAGATTTGTACCATTCTACACTCCTACCACTCCTTACCCGCAACAGCCTCTCCAACATTTGTCATTGCTTGACTTCATGATGATAGCCACTCTTTCTGGTATAAGATGATATCTCAGCATGGCTTTAATTTCCACTCATTGAGTAACCAATAATGTTGAATATTTTTTTATATTCTTATTTTTCATTTGTTTTTCTTCATTTATGAAGTGTGTATACATCTCAGATTTTCACTTTTGGATTTGATCTTTGAATTTTAGAGGCCTCATTTAAAAAAATATTCTTTATATGTTCTACTTAGGCGTCCTTTGTCTGAAGGACAGTCCACTATATTTTTCCTCCATTTTGTTGGTTTTCTTTTTATTCTTTTGGTGATTTCCTTTCATATGCTAAAAATTTTCCAAAAGATCCCAATTGTTGATTCTATGAATTGTTTCCTGTTCAGTTTGAGTTTTGTTTATGAACTCTTTATCTGCCACATGTTCTTAAGATTTCTACCTCCAGAAGATTTAGTGTTTCAGTTTTAATGTTTAAATCTTTACTGTTTAATATTAACGATACATAGATATCTTTCATACTTAAAGTTTTAATCTTTAATATTTCAAGCATGGTGATAGATATGGGTGCTAGTTTTAGCCGTGAGCATGTGGAAATCCAGTTTTTACAGCACTATTTGTTATAGAGGTTATTTTTATTCCAGTGAATATGTTTGGCCCTACTGTTAAAGATAAGTCACCTAGTATGTTTTTAGTTATGTCTGCATCTTCTAAGGTGTTCCATTTTTCCTCAGGTCTGTCTGTCTGTTTGTTTGTTTGTTTGTTTTTCCAGTGCTGTACTGATTTTATCGTAGTAACTCTGTAGTATAATTTCTAATCAGGGCTTATGATGCCACTTGCCTTTCCTTTTGTTGCCCAGGATTGATTTTGCTATTGTAGGTTTCTTCTGTTTCCAGATGGATTTTAGTAACATTTTTTCCTAGATCTGTGAAGTATACTAATGGTGCTTTTCACTGGATTGTATTTTAGATATGTATACCATATGGGAACTATAGCTATTTTCACAACGTTGGCTCTTCTTATCCAAGAGCAAGAAAAATACCACATTTTTATTTTTCACTAAGAATCACTTTTTCTGGTTTATTATTCATACAGATTTCTAAAACTTTTCTAGTGTTTTCCAGAACTTTTAATGAAATACACATCCATTTAAACTATATATATATATATATATATATATATATATATATATATATTCAAGATTCCCACATGTTTCTTCCCAGGAGTACCTCCCAATTTAATAGCATTGTATCTCATGCTCAATATTATTCCTAAAATGTTGCTGTGTATATGTAGTGGTCACTTATTCTTTCTCCTTCTTGGTGCATGTACACATGTTAATATGTCTATTTATTTTTCATTTGATATACATGTGGATTATTTTTGTTCAAAGGATCTAATTAATTTCTCAGTCCTCAAATCTTTTGCACACTTTTGTTTGTTTAATTACACACAGTTTTATTAGTTGTTTTCCTAAGGGAGAACTGTAGGACATGAGTCTGTGTTTAATTATTTTTGATGTTATCAAACAATTTCTAAGTAACTTGAAGAAGACTTCATTTCCATAGGCATTATGAGGATGTCATACTTATTCTATGATCTTGACTTTTTAAAGACCAAATAGAATAGTATTTGAATAATATTGTTAATTATTAGTTAATTTAATATTATGACTTGAACATTGTTATTTAAAACCACTTGTGTAATTTTAATGTATATCACTTTGTGGGTTTAGTTTGTATTTACTTGATCACTAGTTGTTTTTTTACACAATTCTGTCTATTTAATTATTCTTCAAATGTTCTCTCTATTCAAATATTCTAATTTGATACTGAAATTTCTTTTTAATTTGTAAATATTCTGTACACATTATCATCACATGTGCTTCAACAAATATACGTACTCTAAATAGCTCTTCTCACTTTATGTCCTATCATTTAGTGGTTAATCTGAATTAATTTCTTTGAACAATTCATGCTATTCCACTATTTTCTTGCTTTTTTTGTTTCTGTTGAGAAGAGAGACTTCAGATTGGTATTACCAATAGGAAATGTCTTTTTTTTTTCAGTTTTACATTTCTCTTTGTTCATTAGCAGTCAGTTTGATTATAATGTGTGTAAGTGTGATTGTCATTTTATGTTTTGTGCTTGAAATTATGGATTTTCTGAAATTTGAAAGTTAACATCTATTAACTTGAATAATTCTGGGCTATTATTTTTGTTAATATATTCTGATATGCCTTATCGTTTCACTGCTTCTGTCTCTCTCCTCTGCCTCTAACACAAGAACACACACACACATTTTCATATTTCTCTGCCTTGCATTAGTTCAAATATTTTTTACTGATTTATCTCCAACTTATTTATGTTGCCATCTACTAAAACCAAGCGCTGATTCATTCATCCATAAATTTCAGTATCTTAGATTCCATATTTTATGTTGAATATACACTTAACTCATTATTTTGCAAGCATATACTATATTTAATCTGTGAAACATTCTTCAAATTATGAGCATTATGAAGTAGTCAAACAAGGAAGAAGGTTATAATAAACATTTTATAGCATCTCTGAAAGTCTTACAAAGGTTTCTGACAATATTCATCCACTAAGAAAGAAAACTGAATCTGAAATAGAAATATTGTCAGTAAAGGCCTGTTTTGAATAAATTTCCTTATTTAAATAGCCAGCCTCAAATAGCTTGGGTAAAGCAATAATCTCATAGAAAAGCCTTAAAACTGAAGAGCAATTACACCCTAGCCAGAATGCCAAATCATCCTATTAGTAGCTTTATCCAGTCTTTAAGACCTTGTGTATACCAATGTCAAGCACAGTTCAGAGAGTTAAAGGCATTAAAGAAGAAAAAGTAATCTTTGCTTCCTCTCAAGTAAATGTAGAGGCAGCAGACATGGGATTTAGTCAGAGGAACTCAGTTGATGAGAAAAGATGACACAAAATATATCATACAACTTTAACTAAGAGACAAGGTAAAAGTACTTATGAGTACTTTTAAATTTATTTATTTGTTTGTTTATTTATTTATTTAGTCATTTTGCAGTACTGGAGATTGAACTCAGAACCTTGAGCTTGCAAGCAGTGCTTATTTTACTGAGCTAACTCCCTGGCCCTAAAACTATTTTTAAGATACTAACATTTTTGCTAGACATTGTATTGTGGCCCTTCTTATACACACATGTACTGAAACTAATCATCTCTGTGACTAAATTTTGAGATAGAGCTTTTGGAAAGTAATTAAGTTTAAAAGAAGTGATAAGAGGAGTTGTTAATGTAATTAAATTGGTGGTCTTTTAGGAAGAGAAAGATAAGTGATTTTTTTCTCTACTATGAGAGGGCATACTGACATATGGTGGTAACATTGCACAATGAAAGAAAAACTCTCTAGGAATAGAGTCAAGCAACATCCTGACCCTAGACTAAAAAAACTAATTTTTTATTTTTTAAGCCAGCTTCCATAGTATTTTGTTGTGATGACCTAAGTTAATGTTATATTTAATGACTTGTGT
Organism: Tympanoctomys barrerae; assembly: GCA_002564285.1. Classification (NCBI taxonomy): domain Eukaryota; kingdom Metazoa; phylum Chordata; class Mammalia; order Rodentia; family Octodontidae; genus Tympanoctomys; species Tympanoctomys barrerae. The sequence goes on from NDGN011373760.1 coordinate 11,871, forward strand.
ATTTAACTATCAGCTAATATTAAAATGTCTTCTATTATTAATAACAAGAAAATTGATAACCGGAGAAGTAATCTTGCATAATAGGTTTCTTTTACAACAGTGATCTTCCACACGATGTAAACAGTATCTCATCAAATTCACAGTGGAAGAAATTAAAGGGAAGATAGTCTCTTTACTAAATGGTGACAAGGAAACTTGTGAGGATATGAGAAGAAAGGGGCATTTATACATTTCTGAGGGATTGTAAACTAGTACAACAGCTATAGAAAACAGTATGAAGATTGTATAAAAAAGTAAAAATAGAAATTTCGCTTCACACTGTTATACCTTCCCTGAGTACATTCCTAAAAGATGCTTCCCTGTAGTGATATATGCATACTCATATCTAGAACAGTGTATTTCAGATATTTAAGCTTAGGAATAGTTTAGATGTCCATCAAGAGATGAATAAAGAAATATATATATATATATATATA
>NDGN011373806.1:0-11090 GCA_002564285.1 Tympanoctomys barrerae
TATCTATCTATCTATCTATCTATCTATCTATCTATCTAAAATTTCAAGCTACATGAGGACCAGAAACTTTTTTAGTTTACAGTTACCTCAAGTTAAGCACAGAATTCATTTATGTTTAATCCACACCTTAAATAACTTTTATCTTCTGCCATTGTGCTGAGGTTAAACTCCCCCCCCCCTTTTTTGTATTTTAGGGAAGGGTCTACAGGGTGTTCAGGGTCTCACTTCTAGATCAGACTCATAGTGATTCTCCTGTTTACAGCTTCCCAAGTGCTGGGATTACAGGTGCATGCCACCACGTCCAGTCTCACTTTTCATCTCAGTGAGCCCCCGGGGTGGGGCTGGCACAGCAGGCCTGGGAATTGAACCCCTAGCCCCTGCGCCTGCTTGCATGTGCTTTAACTGCTGAGCTATTTGGTCAGCCCAGGGCTTAAACTATCTACCATGCAAATTTGGAGTATGTGAGAATTCAGCTGGATTTTGGATTAGGGATATTCAACGTGTATATATAATTCATTTCTCTGTGTAAGACTTGACCCGTTGTCCTAACTCCCACAAAAAAGCTAAGTGTGGTGATAGCTCATTCCAAGTCCAAAGGCACAGAGTCCCAAGAGTTCTGTGGTGGTATGCAAAGAACTGGCCAGGCTTCTACTTCCATCCTTCCCTCTAACTCCAAGACATTCTGACCAAGTCACATCCTTGATGTTGATGTCGGTTTTCTCATCACAATATCAATGGTTTAGAGGAGATAATTTCAACAATTATTTTCTAGCTTAGCAATTCTCTATCAACCCAAAAGCTGAATTATTTACAAAGAGTTCTTTGTGTGTTTATGACTTTAATTGTTTCCTTATTATTTTTCTTTTTTTTTTTTTTTTTAAATGCATTTGGTACAGCAGCTGCAGGGTCTACAGGGTCTCACTACGTAGATTGCACTCATAGTGATTTTCCTGTTTTCAGCCTCCTGCGTGCTGGGATTACAGGTGTGTGTGACCATGCCCAGTCTCAATCACCATCTCAGCACGCCCTGGGGGCAGGGCTGGGGCTCGAACCCCAGCTACTGAGCTCTGCCTAAACAGGCGCTTTATTCCACTGAGCTATCTGGCCAGCCCTCCTTGTTATTTTTTTTTAAAAAACAAAAACAGAAACAGAAACAGGGTTTTGCTATGAGGTTTATGCTGACCTTGAATTCACTATGTAGCTCAGGCTGGCTTTGGACTTTTGGTAATGCTCTTGCCTCAGCCTCCTCAGTGCTGTGATTACTGGGGTGCACCACCATGCCTTGTTTATGTGTGCTCAGTCTTTTCCTGCCATTTCTTCCTTGCTCCTCTTCCTTTTTTGTTTCCCTTTGCTTTGTCTATTCTCAAAGCCCATGTGGGAGCTGTGACTCTTATTAATAGAGAAATGTGTCCAATATCTTCTCAAATACTTTAAACTTCTACTAAGAGAAAATCTCCAACCCTTACTTTACTTTTAGAGATGTATGTTTAAGAACATGTGTGCGTGAAAAGATTCCTCAGAGGTACCCACATGGGCAAGTGTGTGGTCTTACCAGGGGGAAAGATGGCCACCTGTCCATTCTGGTGATTGGGCTCAGTGTGGTTTCTGAAAACAGGGTAGTGTCATCTGCCTACTTATGAGGGTGTTTACAAATTCCTCAGCTGATTTAGACTTGAGCTCAGTGAGTTACCTAAAGGCCTTTACGGAAGGACACTGGATTCTCCTGAAATGGTTTCTGACTTTAGGGGATGCTCTGCTTTGCCTGGTGGTGGGGAAGAGTCAGGCCCCTCTTTATCTGTGGCAGGTGGAGCATAATCTAGTGACATGCAGGAGTCTCTGGGAGTTTCTAGTCAAGGCACTGCTGAAACACAATCCTCCTTAAGTTATGACAGTGTCAGGACACACCTCAGAGCATAGCAGCCCAAAGCCCTGCACTTGCTGCCAAAATAGTATCAGAATTGAAGTGAAAGGTTTAATTTAGGTTTTTCAGAGCTAGCCATTCCCTTCTCCCCAAAATCTGAGGTCAAACTGTTGCTCGAGATGTCTTTTTTCCTTGCTAACTACAAAACTCTTAACTATCATTTTTCAGGATGCAGCTATATAACTACAATTTAGACTAGTTACATCAGTTTAATGCTAAATGGTTGTCTTTTTATGGACTTTATATTGTGAGATAATTTTGATCTTCAACAGGTCTTCTGCAGAGATTTTAAATTTATTTTAGATTTGACAAACTATTGCAGTTTCTGAAACTTTGAGTTTACTTTGGAAAATGAATATTTCCTGAAGGAAGAATTTACTATCAAGGGTGTTCTCTTGTCCTGCTAGCCAAACACACTACACAGACTCAGTCTCACTACTACAGTTCTTAGCAGGGACATGGAAAGTTTTTCTATCTAGAATCATAAAAAGAAAAGCTACTGAAATTCACATAAATTAAAAAAAATGAAGTGAAAGCATAAGGATTTATGTAAATTAATCATTTGTCAGGATCATTCTTTCAAGAATGGGGAACAGAAAATTCTAATGTGAAAGTAAAACAGAATAAATAGCTTTCTATTCTACAACAAGTCCACTTAATGAGTGAGCAGGGAAAGCCATGGATAAAGACAGAAGAAAGGAAAGAGGATATAAAAGTGATGCATTTAGGAGATAATCCCAGAGAAGCTGGGAAAGGAAAGAAGGAGAAGTGGGCAGGCACAAGATCCAGGAATGGGAACTTTATATGGGTCAGTTTTAATTCTCTATTTCAATCATCTATGAACTAGTTCTGGGAAAGGTTTGCTCCTTCTCCACTCTTGTTCAGGTTCTTGTTTCTGAGAAACTTATATCTAGACCTGGACCTGCCCTCCAGCTCTGAGGCCCAGTGCAGTTCCCCCTCTTCCTCCTTTCAAGCTCGCTCCATGCCAGGATCTCATTGCTCCTGTAGCTGCTGGGCACTCCTCTGAGTCTATAGCCTCCAATATTCCCACCACCCTAAGCCCTCTGCCTCTGCCAACACTTCCACACTGAAAAAGCTGCCAGAAGTTGCTCCTGGCAATCCTCAGGGGTCTTGCTACTTTAGCTTAGAGAAGGGTGATGGGGATCTCCCTCACTTCTGATCATGGAAATACAAATGGTTAGACTTTTCCAGAGCCTCATTTTCTTTCCATTGTCCTTTCCTTCCCTCTCTGATTTGTCCCTTTTTCTTTTCCTCTCTCCTCTCAGTTTGATGTGGGGAAAATTCAGAAGTTCAGTAATCCTTCCATATGTTGAATAACCTTTCCTTCTTCCAGTGAAGTTACTACTAAGTTTCTGGGTATGAAAGACATGAGAAGAAAGGAAGAAGAAAAGGGAAATGAGATTGATGTAGACACTGGCAGGAGAAATCCTTTAGCTTGCCTTGGAACTATCCACAAGTAAAGAAGTAAAATTAAAACTGCTAATTCTCTGCCTCCTGATATTTCTCTATCTCACATATTTCTTTCCTCTTACATCCAAGAATGCATTAACTCTATTAACTGGAATGTTTTATATATGGCCTAGACTGTTCTTTGCATAAAGCTGTGTTGAGCATCTGATATAGCCATAGGCAGGTATGTTTAAAACCTTGCATGTCCCCCTGTAGCAGAATCTTTCAGGCAGCAACTAAGATGCATTTGTGGGAGACTTCCATTATGGGTTCCCATATACCTGTTTCCTGACATCCGTGCCCCACATCAGCTCTTCTTTTCCCTTGAGGGCAGGCTAGACTTACAGACTCACTCCTAATGAATAGAATATTGCAAATGTGATGGGATTTCACTTCTAAGATTAGCTTACTAAGGCCCGTGACCTTCCTGCTGTTGGTATTCTTTTGTTCTCTTTCTCATTTTCATTCTGATGAAACCTGTTACCCTGCTATAAACTGCCAGGGTGACAAGGACCTAAAGGTGACCTCCGGCTGACATCCAGCAAGGATCTAAGGTTCCAGGTCAGCAGCTTAAAAGAAACTAACTCCTTCCAGCAGCCACTGAATGAGCTTGGAAGTGGAGCCTGCCCTGGCCAACTCTCAAGACTCACCTTGAAAGAAGAGGCTTCAGGGGCCAGGGAGATGGCTCAGTGGAATAAGCGCTTTCCTGGCAAGCGCAAGGGCCTGAGTTCAATCCCTGGTTCTGAAAAAAAAAAAAAAGGAAGAGGCTTCAGCCTGATTGTGCCTTTATGAAAGGACCTGAAGAGGGGAGCTGGTGAAGCTTTCTAGGATTCCTGACCCATAGAAACCAAAGACACAAATGTGTACTGCGAAGGTTTATGGACAATTTGTCACACAGCAGTAAATAATATTAAGGAAACCAATCCTTTGACAGGGTCTTTTTTGTGTATCAATGTCCTTAAGTAGGGCTCAAGATTTGCTGGACATTAGCCATACTTTGGTGTTTTCCTCTTCCCTAAATTGGACATTCTTTTAGGAATCCATTAGCACCATGGATCTTTGAGCCAAGACAAAGAGCTGCTTTTCACTTCTCACGTGACCTCTCCAAGTATTCAAAAGCAGGTTCTTGAGCTACTGAACAAGGGGAAATCTATGATTCCTAAAGGACATACTGTTTCTTCTGTGCTCACTTTTAAAAAAATGTATTTGGTACAGGGTCTTACTACATAACTTGGACTCATAGATCCTCCTGTTTTTAGCCTCCCTAGTGCTGGGATTACAAGCATACACCACCACTAGGCCCAGTCTTGGCGGCTGGCTCAGCATGCCTGGGGGTGAAGCCAGTGCAGCATGAGGTGGTGCTGGGGGATTGAACCCCAGTCCCTGTGCTTGCCTAAGCAGATGCTTAGTCCACTGAGCTACTCACTGGCCCTTGTGTTCATTCTTCTAAGAGCAGCTCACCTTTATTTTCTCATCAGCTTTTCAAGATTTGTATTCTCATATGACCTACATGACACAGTGGTTCTTCATTTTTCTACATTTTGTCTCTCACTGCATGTCTGTGAGGTGGATTGGAAGTACAGTGCTAGTGCAGTGATAGGCACTTCATTTCAGTCCCTGAATATACATGAGTTAATTGACTATCAACTTTGGATATAATCAAGTGAATACTATGCTATCGTCAATACACCTTCACCGTGACAATTGCAGCCACCACCACCTCACACACATGTCTCAGTTCCCTCTAAGGCTAAGTGGTGACACTAGAGAATGCTTCAATATATTGCAGCTTTAAATCACTTTGTGAAAATTGTTCACTGTGACTTACTTTCACTGGTACATTTCAACTCTAAGTTTAAAAATTATCTAAGCCTTGTATTTAAATTATTCATTAAGTTTTAAATCTGAGTCTTTGCAATGTATAGTAAGAAAAGCACTGTAAGTGACAAATATAAAGAATTAATATGATAGTTACTAGCTAATATTGTTCAAAATGAATTTAAACATGTAACCAAAGCTTACTGTAATAATCTTAATGTTAAAAACAATCATTAATTTCATAAGAATTTCAGGGGCAGAATATTTGGACTTGTTTGGTTGTCTTTCAATTGGCTGGGTATTAACAGCCAAACAAAAGTATTTAAATGAGCATGAGTTCTTTGATATTTTTCTCAACATTGATAATCAAGATAATTAAGACTCATCATTACCTTGGTGGCTTCGGGACTCAAGGGAAGACACAGGTAGCTATACCCTAAGACATTTCAACCCAGCCTGATAGATGCATAATAATATAGAGAAAATGTAAGAAGATAAACAACCTAGATTAAATTATGTATGTTTAATTAGGGGTTTGGAAAGTTTTTGGGATGAGACGATCCAGTTGGTCTAGGAAGAGTTAATAATGAGTGGGCTCAGAGCCTATGATAAACCACTTTACCTTCTTAGTTGGTTCAGAAGAATCTCACTGAAACATTATTTTCTAGGTAGAGGCTAGGTTATCTGGGTTATCACTTTCTTCTTACCCCAGGACAGGTCAGGCCAGTGGAGGGAGGACAGGGCTTGGGAGGACCTGATGGTGGCCCTATGCTTTTGGGTACATGATATCTATCAGTGAAGGACATGCAGCTATGTTCCGCTTTACCTCAAGTGGTTCTTAGAGCAGCAGGATCATTTTCCCCATGTCTCTGAGGATAGTAAGGGCAGAGGCTGCCATGTCCACTTCATTAGTATGAATGATACTAAGTGCTATGACAAGTGAATCCCTAAATTTCAAAGACATAGTATGATATGTTTTTCACTTAGAGTATTTCTGGTAAGCAGACAGCGTTCTTTAGTTTGGAGATTGATGATCCAGTGCTCTTCTATCCTGCACTGTGGTGTTAGCTTTCAACACCAGTACAAATACCTGAGGTAATCAGGTTATAACAAAAAAGGTTGATTTGGGCTAAAAGTTTTAGAAAATTCAGTTCATGATTGCTTTTGAGGGTGGTGGTACATCAGAGCGGTGTGTAGTAGAACAAATTGCTTGCTTCCTGGTTAATGAATGGTGGGGAGGAGGTGAAAGGAACCAGGATCCCATAATCCCTTTAGGGGACACAACCCCAGTGACCTAGACTTCACAGTAGGCCCCACCTCTTAAAGTTTCCATCAATTTCCAATAGTGTCACTCTTGGGATCAAGTCTTTTCCACATAGGTTTGAGGGACACTTTAGGCACACTGTAGCAGCTGCCAATCCTAGGGCCACAGAGTTCTGTGCTTCCAGCTGTAGGAAGGGGAGAGGGAAGAAGAACCTCCCTTTCTACTTCCTTGGCCCAGAAGTGCCATGCATCACTTTTGCACACTCTGTAATAAGAAGCAGATATCTGACCTTACCCAGATGCAGGCGAGTTTGGAGAAATGTAGTCCCTGAGGGTGGCAGCTGCTTTACAGTGATGTTTCCAAGTCACTGAAGGGGAGTGTGACTGGGCTTCATTGGGTGGACTGCTATCTGTCTTTGCCACATTCATGAATATAAAGAATTACAGTGCAGAAATGTTAAAAGTTCAAGATGCTGTGATTTGTTAATGGCAAGCTAAAGCTAGTCCTTGGATCCTTTTTCTCCTCAAAAAGCACTGGATAGAGTGTTTAAAACTCTCTCTAAAGGGAGAATTGTGTAAAAGTGAGAAAAAGGAGGGTTTTTGGCTTTGAAATATCTGGGTCCTTAGAAAGTCCTATTTTCTAAGGACTACTTTCTTAAGCTTTACATATGAGGTGTTTTTCTTATTGTTTGTTTGTTTTTGTTTTTTTGAGACAGGGTCTTATTATATATTTCAGGCTGGCCTTGAAATCATGCAAACCTCCTGCTTTAGCCTCCCAAGTGCAAGAGCTACAGGCATGTGATACTATGCCCACCTCTGCAAGTGAGTTTTTATGTATTTAAACGCACAGAATTTTGACAACCTGTTGTAGTAGACTGCTTTTGTCAGTGTATTAGATTTCTTTCTTTTCTTTCTTTCTTTTCTTCTTTCTTTCTTTCTTTCTTTTTTTAAAAAATATATTTAGTACAGGGTCCACAGGGTCTCATTATGTAGATTGGACTCATTGTGGGTCTCCTATTTTCAGCCTCCCAAGCACTGGGATTACAGGCATGCACCACCCCAGCAATCAAGAGAGAAAGAGACCCTCAAAACAGATATGCAGCTAGGTAAATACTTGGGTGGGTGCTTGGAGCTCAATTTCAAGGAGAACTTCTGGAAGCCAATGTAGAATACACATGAGACAGTTTTCCCTAACTAGGGGTGATGGAAGGAGTATCTATACCCCAACACCTATCAGTTGTTACTTAGGAGCCCCTCCTAGACAGTGTTAGTCCTCCAGCTTACCTCGTGGGGTGGGGGACAGGGGGAAGCAGCATCTAGAAGTCAGGTAAAGACTTCTGGCAAAGAAAGTAGGAATGAGAAGATTAGTAGGTAGGTAGTGTGTAACTCATTGGTAAGGGCCAGAAAATACGGACCAGTCATAGATAACATTTACAATACCAGCTCCTCACAAATATATGCTTCATGTGATCCAATGACTACTTTCTTCAGAATTATTGGGGTGCTGTTTGAAGTATGGATTTTGGAGCTATATGAATAAGATTTATTGGAGCGGGGCCTGGGAATATGCATGTTTTGTGAATATTCTGATGATGTTCAATAAAATTTGAAATCTACTACATTGGGGCTGGCCAGATAGTGCAGCAGATTAAAGCGCCTGCTTAGGCAGAACGCAGCAGTTGGGGTTTCACTTGCCTCTTAAAATCTCCACTCTTGAATCCTCAGATTGTGTTTCTGAGAGAACTCAAATACATCTGATAAGACATGTAAATGCATCACCACATGTACGGGGGATTTTTCCCATGACTTCTGTACGCAGGATGAGCTGACTCTGAGCATGAGAAGCACACTCCTCTCACTAGCCTCACTGGCTCTGAATAAATGTCAGTCTAACATATCTGAATTTGTGTTCAGCAGCCAGTGTCTTAACGCACTGAGTGAAGCTCAGGCAATACCCTCCCCAAGTCACTTGCAGTTGAGCTAGTAAGAAAATTATTGTCTTGAAATTTCCAAAAAAAGCAAGGCTGTCCCCATTTTCCCCTGTCAGGTTTGCCCATGTGGGAACTTCATGGTGGGTCAGTATTCCTCCTGGATGAGTGGTCTTCAGAGGTACTTAGCCTTAATGAGCACCCCAAAGCAGAAATCGTGGCATACATCTCCATGAGTATAATACACATCACAGCTTGAGTTAAATGGACCTCAAACATATGGCATTTTTTGTTTTGCATTTTCTAACACATGGGCAGTTTCTCACATTTTAAATCAACTGCAAATGAGAAGATTATAGGCAAATCTTCTTGGAAGATTAACTACTAGAGAATATATTTGGTTTGTGTAAATATTTAGGGTAGGATGGCAGACGAGGTCAGACACCTTTCGAAGACATATTTCATACTACAGTAAGTGGGAGCCCTAGGAGAGGCTAAGTGCATGCCTCTGGTTCACCTACCTGATTGTCCAAATTAGACTGCTTGGGCTTTAGTATCCCTCTCTTGACTTGGACTGTAGCAAAGGACAGTAAGAGCCACAGTGCCTGGGTTTGGTAAATAGGACTTTCATGCTTTTTTCCATGTGAATGTTACTGACGGGCACCCATTAAGGCTGGACACAGCTGGTGCCTTACTGTTGTCATCAATCTGGGGAGACTGCAAACTGTATGAGCCTATGTCACTTGCTCAGGTTAAAGTCATTGGGCATACCCAAGGAGGAAGGGCCCTGTGCCCTACTGATCAGATTCCATGTGGGATACTCTGAGTATTAAGAGTTAAGGATGATGCAAAACCAAGCATCAGAATTATGCTTTCTCTGAGAAAGATCAAGTCTACTGATCTCTCTGAGGGCTGCACAGGAAAAGGCAGAGATGTGCCTGTAAGACACCAGTTCTCCGCAGGTAATGATCAATAGGGAAAGGAAGAAAGCAGCTCGTTAGGCACTTCTTTCCTGAGCAGCTCACTTGGCCCTGCAGGTGTCCAAAGGGGGAGCCAGCTGTGCTGTCTTCATTATGAAAATGGGTCCACCAGAGCACCGGGGTGCTGCTCTTTCAGTTAACACAAAACACAACCCTGCTGGCCTCCAGCTAGCCTCTTTGCAGACCCTGAGGACCACAAGGTCACGAGCAGCTTTGCCCATGGTATTTATTGTTAGGCTCACTCTGGCTGTCCCAGCTGTGTTTCTCTCCCTCCCCTAATGTATTAATGCACATAGGAAAGAGTCTAGAGAGGGATTTACTCATATTCCTGTGTTCTCTATGATAACTCTCTCAGACTCAGGTCACTAGTTTGGAGTTTGGGCTGGGGTGGGTTGCTTTAGGAACCAGGCTACTGTGATTACATTCATAGTTCTGCAAGAGAAGGATGCTTTTCTATACCCAAGTTTCATGGAGGCACTTGAGCTATGAGCCCATTGAACTACAACTATACATCAATTTGGAGTTCTTTGCTCTTTCCCTGCCCAACTTACACTGGTCCCTGGTGAAGCCCTTATGCAGAAACTTTGGGGATAAGAAACTGAAGCTATTTTGCCTCTCCAACTCCTCCTTCCCAAATGGTTGTGACTATAAAGGATTGAGTCTACAGTGAAGAATCCTCTCCCACAGACATGGAAGACCGAATGAAGGAGGAAGCCCTTGGCCCCTGGAAACCTGTACGATTTTATAAGTCACAGAAGGGGAGAGTGGCTTTGGGAAATCAAGAAAGTGACAGCTGTTCTTCACTTGAAACCTTACACATTAATGCCAAACTTGGGAAAAGCAACAGTGTCAGGGAGCAATGTCGATGGACTGTAGAAATTCTGATTTCTGGCTCTAGTACTTTTCTTTCTTTCTTTCTTTTTTTTTTTTTTTCCGTTTTTCTTTTGGAGGAACTGGGGATTGAACTCAGGCCCTTGCGCTTGCCAGGGAAGCGCTTATTCCACTGAGCCATCTTCCCGGCCCTCTAGTACTTTTCAGAAGTGACTCAAGACTGTTTCCTTCTTTGTCTGTAGAATGGGATTGATAATGTTGATCCTCTTAGAGTTGATGCAAGAACGAAAGAACAGGGTAAAAGATATACGTGTCAGGATACAGAAATTACTGCGAGTTATCGGTCATGGTGCTTAGGAAACGATGCTAAGACAGTTGAAATTCACCAAAGAGATTCCAGGCGGTGGGAAGAAAGCTATCTTTGCTGTTCTTTCTTAAAAGCCTTGCCTCTTCTCCCCGCTTCCCTTTCTTCTCCCTGCCCCTCCCTACGCAGGTCTTGCCTGGGGCTGTAGCTTCGGCTGCAGTTGCGCACGATCGCCTCTAGATGGAACTTTCTCACCAACTCAGGGTCGGCCGCCGCGCCGCAAGGGGCTCCCTTTTGCTCGACCCCGACCGGTGCCCTCGGGGGTGGGGGTGGTGGTGGTGGTGGGGGTGCTGGGGCAGTAACTAGCGGGGAGGGGCCCTGAACTTGAACCCATAGCTCGGCGGGTTCTCATCAGTAGGCTGCCAAGGGAATTCCAAGGTACCCCCCCCCCCCGCAAGGAGGCTCCAAAAGAGTTTCCTGTCCCTCCCCTGCGGTTCCTTGAATCTCAATAAAATGACAGTCGCAGTTCCACCTGCGCCCCCTCTGGCGCGGTGCCAGCATAGGGACCCTACCGA
>NDGN011373838.1:0-26259 GCA_002564285.1 Tympanoctomys barrerae
ATTCCCGCATACTCAAGGCAATCAAGACCAGAGCTGGAGGAATCAGGAGCCTCAAAAAAAAAAAAAAAACAAAAACAAGACTCAATTTCCAGGGGCTTGAGGGGGGGGAACCAAATCAGAAACAGGTGTTTCCAATTCAAAGGCCCAAAAAACAGATCCAAGAGCAAGCTGGGTCAGAAGAGTGGATCCCAACTTACTCTTTGCTGGGATGAATTTGCAATCCCAAGGTTAACACTTCTATCTAGGTACAGGGAGGCAGGAGAAAGCTTTGGTAACGGCCTCCAAAGGTCATAAGGGTCCCTGGTAGTTTGGAGGGGCAATGCCTCATCTCTTAGCTTTCAAGAGGGACAGCCCCAGACCCTGCTTCAGCATCCCCGATGAGCAGCCTCCGAACCCGTTGGGGCCTATGTGATGCCACACTTCTCATGCTCTGTAAACTTGTGAGACTAGAAAAGTTCCCTGGATCCGAGCTGGGCAAAGAACTTCCAGTCTATTCCAGCTCTGAGGGAGCCGACTGAAGGAACTGGGTTGTTGAAAGCTAGCCAGAAGGCTTTCCTCAAAAGCACCAGGTTAGAGATTTTAAAATCTCTAAAGGATAGTATTGGGAACTTTTTTAAAAAAAACTTTTGGAATGAAATGCATGCTTTGGGGAAGCTTACTCATGGCCCATTCCCTCAACACAACAGCTTGGAATTCTCTAGTACCCTTGTTCCAATGACAGATGGGACAACGTAGTCCTTGTCTCATGTTCCTGGGCTGTGGGGGGAGGAAGGGGTTCTCCTTCCTCTTGTAGTTATAGTGATAAATGTGCAACATATATAGCATGTGAGAAGTGTAGTCAGAGAAGAGACTACAGCTGCGGGAGTTGCATGAGAAATGGCAGATGCAATGCTGCTAAGAAAACAGGTGCGGGGCATCACCATCCGGAGGATGGGTGCCTGGCTGTTGAGGATCAGGAAATGTCTGGGCACTCCTGGGCTTTAGAGGTCCAGGTGCGATTATTAACCAAGTATGGGCGGCTGAGAAAGGCCACTCCTCTGAAGTACTGCCAGTGAGGGACAGCTGAGAGCTGGACAGGGCTAGCAAGATGGAACCATACAAGTGACACCAAAGCAGGCTTACAAAAGGACGATTTGGTGGGGGACAGATTGGGGCTCAGCAAAGGCTTCTGTCAGTACAACTGGAGACATAAGCACACTTTACTGTGGGAAGGGTCATGCCTGAAGTGGAAGAAAAGGGCAGTAGTGCTTGATTCAATGGGGCTTTGGCCTGAGTAGATTTGAGACACTCGAAACCAGGAGCCAGTGGACAGACAAGTGATCAGGCTGGATGGTAGTGCTGCAAGTAACTACATCATGGTCCCCCCACACTTGGGTTTATGAAGTGCTTGTGTGGGAAACGAGGGTGACCCAAGGAATAGGCTGGCCAGGTAGTTCCACTAAGGTGTGAATTCCTTGCACCTGAGCAAAGAGGATTACCCACCAAGAGTGACTACAACACATAGCAGCTGTCCCTTCTCCAGTGCTACAAAAATTGATGGCAGGCTGACTGGACATTTAATTTTTACTGACAACAGCTGCTCCATAACCAAAGTTTCTCAAGCTCCAACAGAGAATGATTTCAGCTGAAAATAAGCCGTAAACCCAGCATCCTCCTAGGTTTGGAAGTGAGTTGCTTGCTTTGTAGTCTCATTTTCATTCAGCTTTCCCAAGATTCCATGCATGCACCTGGCTCTGGGCAAGAGCTTCCCCTTCCCAGATCTGAATTGTACAGATGCACTTTGTAGAGCCGCAGCTCTTACTGTACGAAGCTCATCTGAGGACGACAGAAACAAGTTGTCTTTCTCAGAGAAGCTTGCTCCAAGCCCCTTGTAGACTTGTTTTGCGTCCGGAATTTCACTATTTCCCAAGACCAAACTTTCCTAGGACCCTTCTTCACTGAAACCACTTTCACATTTCCTCATCGAGGACCAGGACTGGGGAGTGGGCTCAACCACTGAGGTTTGCGATGTACAGGCCCATTGCAGGGCAAGGAGCAGCACAAACCAGGAATGCCTGCAAGGGCTAAAAGGAGGCAGTTTAAAGGTGGCCCACATCTGATACTCATTGAAAGGCTAAGTTCTAAGCTATGAAAGCCAGTTACCCAGGTTTTAAGCTCTGTGAAGAGAGTTTCTCAAAGAAAGTCAGGAGAGGGCCTCATGCCTGCGCCTTCCTCCAGCACCAGGGAATCTGGCCTGCCAGTGAAAACCATGATTTGCTGAAAACACCCATGATGCCAAGCATGCCATTTGAAAAGCTTCATGAGCTGGCAGCCCAGGAGACCTTAGGCTACTATTTTAAAGGCTCATCCACCTACTAAAGGTGACGCAGGAGTACAGCCAGAAAGCTGAACAGGTGCGGTTGCCCAGGTGAGTCCAAGTCAGAGACTTAGTCAACAGCCGTGGCGCGCTGCCTGGAAGATTTGATTTTTAAAGCCCTCTCCAGAACGGTTTACCTGGATTTTAGAGCCCAGTACTACCCACAGGGTCACCTTCGACGCAGCCTCTTCTCACCCCCTTTCCCCCATCCCCCTAAAAGCGAGATTCAAAGCACCAATACTTTCCGCCGTGCTTTTCTGCCCCCCACCCAGTCCTCCCCCCACTTCAAAAACATGGGTTTCCCTTCCCTTCTGTTTTATGAAAAATCCCCCAGTTTTCTCAGCACGGACTCCATTTGTTGTTCTTAGCCTTTCAGGTTTTTTTTTTTCCTCAAAGGAAGTTTTTGCTCCCTCTGCTTCCTAGACTCCTGCTTCTCGAAAATGCGATTCTTAAGCCATACCCGAGGGGGTAAAAATAAAAGCGCCCTCTCCCTGTGTGCACGACCCATGCCAGGGGCGCCAAGCTCCCCACAAGCCCCGGACAACAGGACGAAGAAAGCCCCCTGCCCCGCCGGTCTCCACACAGCCCCGCAAAGGTACTCGAAAGCACTTATAAAACTTAGCCTCCCGCCAGCTTTCAGAGACCGCCAGCGCTCCGCGCCTGCTTTTCAAGGACGGCTGTGAAACGTCACTTCCGGGGCGGGGCGAGCGGAGGCGGGCAGCGGGGGGCGGGGCACGCTGTCCGCGCAGGCTCAGGAGGCCGCGGCCGGCGAGCCGAGCGCTTGACTATATATGGTCAAAGCTGGGGGCGAGCCGCGCCGGGGCCGCGCTTCCGGGTTCGGCGTCGCAGCGGCAGCGCGAGGCGCCGCAGCCCGGCCTCGCACCGCCTCCTCCGCGCCCGGCACGCCCGGCGCCGCCTTCCGGCCTGTCCCCGGCTCAGGCCTCGGCGAGGTCCCATCGCGGCGCGGCCGGCCCCTAGCTCTCGGCGAGCGCAGCGCGATATCAAGTGCGCGAGGATGCCGTACGAAATCAGTGAGTGAGCGGCGGCCAGAAGCCGGCCTCGCCCAGGTGGCGGGGACTCCCGGGAGGGCGGGGCGGGGCGACGCGGGGACCCCCGGGGAACCCGGGAGTTGGCGCGGGAGCCGGGGAACGGGCAGCGCGACCCCGAGTCCCCAAGGGCCCGCCCAGAGCGCGGGCCGGGAAGTGGCCGCGGCCCCTGAGTGCCTGGAAAGTGGCGGTCGCCCCTCCCTCGGGCGGCAACAGGTGCCGGTGGGGGCCCCGCTTTCCCTCTTGTCCCCCGCATCCTCCGCCCAGCCTGGGGGGCCAAGGCAAGGGCCCCCGCCTCACGCGCCCTGCGCGCTTCTGTTTCCGCAGAGAAGGTGTTCGCCAGCCTTCCCCAGGTGGAAAGGGGCGTCTCCAAAATCCTCGGCGGCGACCCCAAGGGCAACAGTTTCCTGTACACCAATGGCAAGTGTGTTATCCTGAGGAACATCGACGTGAGTACCCCTCCCTCCCCGCGCGCTGCCGCCCCCGCCAGCGCGCACCTCCTTCCCCTTCCACCCCCCGCAGTCCCTGCCCAGGGCTTGGCGAGGGCCGGGGCGCCACACCCCCTCAGCCCAGTGACCACACCTCAGGAATTTAGAAATCCAATCCAGTTTCTCCAGGCCTTCCCCCCCCCCCTTTTTTTGAGGNGAGGCTCATTTTAGTTCAGTTCTGAGAGCAAGGGCTTTAGATTTGAGGAATCAGACAGGCCTGGCCAGCTGCTCCCTGATCTTGAGGTGTGTAGTGACCTGTCCTAGGGAGTCTCCTGTCTTCATCTGCAGAATGGAGATGGTGAGATGATAAAGCCCCTTCTTTCTCCAGCGGCCCTGGCCTGAGGCTTGAGTTCAAAAGCCTGGGGGTTGTTGCTCATTGCAGTTGGTGAAAGGCCTTCTGCTTAATCATATGAGAACCCTTAGTTTCCCAGTATGCACACCCAGTCCTCTGGACTCCAGCCTGATCTGCCGCTGTGGATCTGAGCCTCAGAGCAAAACAGGAACCAGCTTATTCCATGAATCATTCTCTGCAGGAGCTCTGTACCCAGGCTGAAATGCTTCTAGAACCAGCTCCTTGGAAATCTGTTCAGGTTCATGTTACTTCTCTGCAATTGTCTAAATGGCCCGGTCTGCCTGTCCCTTTCCCCAACCTCGAGGATTGCTCACTTGATTTCCTCTCCTGGACCTGAGATGGCCATGGTGTGGCGGGTGGAAGCCTGAGGTGCCAGCATGGCCACTTTAGCTTCTGCGCTGGGGGTGGGGCTGGTGCACAGGGGCTTGCTCACAGGGGATGCCGGCTTCAGCATGTGGCCATCAGGTTGGCTGGGGTTGTGGCTTGAGACGCACTCAGGCTTACAGCTGGTTGGGGGAATGTAGGGCTGTTTCCTGGCTGGCTGTGTCCCTGTCTCTAGTTGAGCCTGCCTGGTGTCTGCTGCTGCTTTGCTGGAAGGTGGAGCTCTGTCTGGGGATTTGGGGTGGGTGTGAAGCTGCCTTGAAGATGCTAAGGATTGGCTAGTTACAGGGATTCGTAGAAAGCCGATCCAGCTTCCTTTACAGCTGGGGAAATAGCACCAAGGCCTCCAATAACATTGATAGACAAGTCCCAGAAGTGGGTAAAAATGGTAACGTAAAAATTGAGCTTGCCCTTAGCAGGTGCTCAGTAGTTGGGCTTGGTCTTGCCTCCAGCAAGGCTTCCCTGTAGGGGTCATTTGTCTGTGTTTATTTCCGGCTGAGGAGCTGTATGGGGTGCACCAGCTTGGTCTCCCTCCCCAGACGAGTCCTGTTCTGCCAGGTGAAGGAAGTAGATTCAAGCCACTGATCACCAGCTTACAGAGTCCATTCTACCAGCCCCTCTGAGGTCTTCATTCTGCCCTGAGGTGCATATTTTTTTTTCCCCACCCAGTTTAAGTTCCTGTAATGTTACATAAGGTACCATTGATACATCCCTCCCTGCGCCAGTGATACAAGACACTAGGTGGGTGGGTGGAGTGTTGGTCCTCAGAGATGGTTATGGTTTTTATTAGGACGAAGTCTTTTTGGAAAAAAGGTATAAACTGCCTTAAGCATTGAGAGTGTAGAAAGGACTGTGGTCTGATTCATTTCTACAGGGGAAGGCACCTTGTAGCCACTACTACCTGCAGAGGAGAGGGGCAAAAGGGAGGCTGGCACCAGCTCACAAAAGGCCTGTGTGGCATCTGCATATGCCCCGAGACTTGGGGCTCCGCTGTGCACTTTCCCCAAAAAGGCAACTTCCTCCCTCTGACTTGAGGCTAAGACCTGGGACTCCACTGTGTCCCCACTTCCTGTCACAGCTCATCAAATTCTTTAGCGAGTCCTGCTGGTTCTCCATTTGAAGGTTCTGCAGGATCCTAACAGCTTCACGTGGCTTTGCTCCCGCGCACCCAGGCTGCCATTCTCTCTTGCCTGCATTGTCCTGCGTCTGCCCCTGCTGCCCTGTGGTCCTTTCTGTTCACAGCCTAGCCCAAGTGGTTCCCTTCAGATCTGAAAGGCCAGGGGCCTAATATGCTCTAGCCCTTCGCAGTCTCCCCTCTCTGAAAGCCACGATCCTCTGCATGTCACTCATGGAACATTCTAGTTGTTTTTGCCTGAATTTTCTCTGCACTGGTGGCTTAGTGGAGCTTCCCCTAAGTACCTCCACATCACCTTCTCTGCTGCTCAGGCCTAATAACTGAAGCAAGCTAACAGGTTAACAGGAGGACCCCTGCCACCAGTTGTACCTAGGCACCTGCCCACTGTTCATTCCTCAGTATATGTCAGCTCCCGAAAGCCACACTTGCTCTCTGCCATCCCTGGCAAGTAGCAGCTCCTTAAGATACTGGTCAAAATGCCACTGAAGTTTTATTGAAAGAAAAAAAAGCTGGACTTTTTAGAATGTTGGACATAAACGTTGAGGAAGCTATTTGTAAAGAGTGTTCTTAACCAACTTCCCCTGGGAGCTACTACTGTCCTCAATTTGTTGACCTGTATTATGTTGACATGTACCATTACTTCTTAAGATTTGATGGAAAGGAGTTTTTCCTCTGTATACTTAGGATCAAACTCACGTGCTGCATCCCTCACTAGATGTTCCAACGAGCCCCAACTTGCATGTGTCTGCCTCGGGCTGCAGAGCAGGTGGGATTACAGGCATATGCCAGTGCGCCTGGCCCCCGGGGGGCTCCTTAGCTCTTTGAATACATCTCATTGCTCCGCTTGGAGAGGATGCTTTGTCGGGTTAAAGCATACGAGGCTGGCCACTTAGAAACCCGTAATCCAGGAGAGTGCTCCAAAACCCAGGCTGCTGTGAAAGGTGTGTATACCTTGCTTGACACTGGAAGGGACCCCAGCCAAGGGGAGTTTGTGCTACGGCGCCCTGTAGCCACTGGTACATGTGGTGCTCCCCTTCAGGTTGCCCTGCCTGGGGCCAGCATCACCCGAGTCACTGCTGCCGTTGAGGCCCGTGTCAGCCTGCCTTCCATGACTTGCAGATACTTGGGAAGGATGCTGTCTGAGGTCCTAAAGACATCTGTTCATCATTCCACGTGTCCCTGTTCCATACACACCAGCCCACGGGAATGAGGCTTTCAGTGGCCTCACCGTGTGGACGTGTATAGGTCTAGCTGCTTCAGGTACACAGCTCCTCGGATCCACAACTAAGTATATGTTTTGGGAAAGCTACAGTGTTTACAGTACTGAATCTCATGGAGTGAGATCTGAAGAGCAAGCGAGTTGGTGCATCCAAGTGCAGTGTCTGTGGACCTTTCTCCTTGGACCCACACCAGGTTTCACGGGGTGCCATCTGCTGCTGCTGTTCGGGTTCAGAACCCGTTCATGACCCTGCAGGTGTTGGGTAGGGGGTTTGAGGACTGACTCATAATGGCATGCCTGCTGAGTTCCTGCTGAACTTAGGATGGCCTTTGGCCTGTGGGGGAGGGGTGGCCCTGTAGCTCTGTCATGCAAGGAATGGCATGATCCTCAGCAGCAGGAGGAAGTGACATGGTTGTGGGCATCTGGACAAAAATGAGCGCATTCAGTCCAGGGCCAGGAGCCCTGTGCCCTGCAGTCAGAATTGAGAGTGCTTTGTCACAGGGTGGTGACTGGGCTTGGGAAGATCAGTGGGTGGCAGCTCTGAAGCTGGAGTGATGGCTGTAGGGCTGGGGATGCGTCAGGCTGCCGAGTGGTCGAGAGCCTGGCTCTGCTCCAAAGACCACTGGAAGGTGGGCAGATACCTGGCAAGCTCGGACCTAGATGACAGCGTTCCCCTCTGAGGGTTGGGGTATGGGGGCAGCTGCTCAGAGACCCATACCCCTCGGGCTCACCAGTGGTACAGGTCCTCCTTGCCTTGCTCTGTTGACACCAGTGTCCCTAAGCTGGGATCCTGTAGAGCCAGCTTCATACACTGTAGGCCAAGGTGTCAGGTGATTTTCAGGGCTGGCTTGGTGGTTATCTGGAACTTGTAGTCAGGGATGTTGCCCAACACCCCAGAAGGTGCAGGACCATCCCACAGCACAGTTATCAAGCCCCGACTGCCCACTAACTCGGGTCTGAGCACCCTGGTAAAAATACCTTTGCCCACAGGTGGTTAAGTGTTTGAGGACGATCTCTGCGGTGCTTTGGAGGCCATGCGAGGGAGCAGTTATCTGTGCCAAGCAGGAAGGGCAGCTGTGGGCGAAGTGGCACATGGGCGTGGGCCGTGGAGGCATTAAGAGTTTTCCAAGAGAAGCATGAGGCACACAGAGATGTGGGGATTCCACACTGGAAGCACACGGGCCCTGGGGTGCACAGCTCCACCATGGGGTCCTGTAGGCGCCACCCTTGCAGAGCCTGTTGGGGGCAGTTGGAGAGCAGGTGGAAAGGGCCCTGCAGCTGCTCCACTTGCTCCAGAGATGTTCAGGTCCCCAGCTTTGGCGGCTGGCCCAGCACTTCCTCCTGGAGGGCCTGCTGCTCTGGGTCTTAGCTAGAAAGAGGCCCCATCCCACCACCTAGCTGAGCTAGACTGGGCCGAGCACCCTGGGTGTGGCAGTGGCCTGGTACTGGGTAGTGCCCCTGTTCTCTTCACCCCATACCCGGAAAGCCAGGGCCTATCGGGGTCAGCATGAGACAAAAGCATGGTGACTCGCAGCACGTGGCTCTGTCCACATCCTGGGATGGATGCCCTTGTCCCTCTTTTCAGGTGGGGACACTGAAGACCAGAGAGGTGCTAGGGTTTGAACTTGGGCAGTGGGAAGGGGACGCTCAGGGTCACACTGGAGTCCTCCAGGGCGAGCCTGAGTGACTGTCCCCCCCGCCAGCTGAATGAGCACAGTCTGTAGTCTGAGTTAAGGAACCCGGTTAATGTCAGTGCCAGTGAGTAGAAGGGAAGAATAAACATTGATTCCCTAACCCACCCCAGCTTGCCTGCAGCCAAACCCAGACACACTTCGTTCACTTTACCTCTGAGCCTTGGATGCTTGTGGGGCTGATGCGACCTTACAGAGAGGGCTCCTTTGTCCCAGGGCTCTTCATTGAGTGCAGAGGACCACAGGGTAGGTGTGCCGTGGTCCTCAGAGGCTACAGGGTAGCCAGTCAAACATGGGGCCTGCCAGCATGCTCTTCCAGTGCAGAGGGGGGATAAGGGACAGAAGTGGCGCAGGGCACAAGGTGGAGAGGAATGAGTGCCGGGGGCTCAAGCATCAGGGCAGGCTTCCTGGAGGAGGGGGGCTCTGCCTGTTAATATGGGAAAGGTCTTTGAGATTGGGAAGGCCATCTAGATGGTGAATTTCCAGAAGTGATTGGTTGGTAGAGCACGGCGTGGAGGCAGTCACAGGAAGTGGACTCTAGACCATAAGGCTGTGGGTTCTGGGTGTGGCGCCTGGGCGGCCTCGCCCTGCACTACTGAGGCCTGTGTCACTGCTTGGACCTGTATCTGCAGAGACCTGGGGCTGGCCCTGCTCACCTGGGAGCTTGAGGCCTCAGCAGTGCCTGCCTGAAGGGGCACACCTTGCCCAGGTGGGGGGAGGGGGATTCCCTCTGGGCTTCCAGCATCCTGGTAGGAAGCTGCCTGGCACTGTGGCTAAGCAAGGCCTCCTGGCAGCTGCTTCCCAGGCATGGGGTCCTGCTGAGTCCCCCCTGGGCAAGACAGGGACTGTGGGGTGTGGAGGACTCCCTGCAGGGGAGAGGGTGGTGCCCCAGGGAGCTGGGGGGCGGGGGTAAGGCTGTCATTCTCCATGGAAGGCCAGAACTGGATGAATAGCGTAACAGGTGGAAGGGATGGGTTCTGAGCCAGTGGAGGGGTGGGTGTTCAGGAGTCCTTCCCTTTTCCGTCTGGGCAGGGCCCCTGGGCTTGTTCTGCAGGTGACCCTACAGCCTGCCCCCCAGTATGTGCACTGCTGTTCTGTATGGGGGACTCCCTCCATCTCATTTTCCTCATTCCAGAGCACTTGCCCAAATAAGCTGCGCACTCTGCCCTCCTGCCCCTCCCTGAGGCTGCTGAATAGGAAGGGGACCCCAGGGGCTGGGCCCATTTGGCACCTCTACAGTGAGCTGAGGAGCAGGGCTCAGGTGGAAGCCATTGTCTATAACATGGAGTCCTCTCCACGCTGACCCAGTTGTATCCACAGTACAAACAACAGTGAGTGAGTGAGTGAGTCAGACAGTCAGTCAGTCAGTCAGTCAGTCAGGCAGCCAGCTCTGGATTTGCTGCCCTATGGGGCTTTCCACATGGCGCCTGCAGATGTCCAGCCATCTAGGGGAAGGAATTCTCAGGGGCAGGACTTCTGTGGTCTAGTCCAGTCAGCCTCCACCCCAACGCCCTTGCCCCAGGCTCACCCTGCCTAGGGAGGAGGTCAGGATGCTGGAACACTGCTGATGGCTTCACTGTCTGTAGCTGGGCCCTAGCACGTGTAACAGTCAGGGGTGTCCAGGGTCCCCTTTGAGTGCTCAGGGGAGGGAGCAGTGACCAGGCAGGCAGAAGTACAGCAGACACCAGGCATTGCAGTTTTAGGAAGGGTGGATCTTAGATGCACACAGATGGCTTGAATGTGAGTGAATGGTCGCATAACCCAGCCGTAGTCCTTGTGCAGAACAATCCCGTGGTAACCGAGCACCCCTCAGTCTGTGGCGGTCACTCTGTCTTCCACCCCATCTCTAGTAACAACAGCTCTACTTTGTCACTGGGCCACCTCTTCCAGAATTTCTTTCCCAAGGAGGTGGTCACAGCGTGCTGTCTCCAGCCGCCTTTCCATAGCCACTGGGTGTATTTATAGTTTGTGGTGTTTTACTGCTGAGCTGTGTCGTGTTGGATAAAGTCCCTCAGCTTGGCTCCAGGCTTTCTGTACATGTGTGCTTTCGTTTCCTTTGGGGAGATACACAGGAGCTGTGTTGTCTTCTTTCATGACGTGTGTTTTAACTATAAGTAACTGCCGAACTATCTTCCACTGTGCCCTTTTGCATTTCTACCAGCAGTGTGCACACTTCAGGGTCTTCACTCCGCCTTGCAAACACTTGATGACATTGTACCCAAACTTCCCTGGTGGGCCCTCCCATGTAAATAAGGCATTAGATGTTTGTCCTATCAACACCTCACTTGGTGTCAAGCCAGGTGTGAACTTGCCTACAAACTCCCTTGGTTTCCTGCAGCATGTAAATGAAGGAGTAGAATATGGCCTTCTGATTAGTTGCATGTATAGCACTGGGGTCACTGGGGCTGCTGTGTCTGTGCTGTCTTCTTTCATGGGATCATCTTGCTTCTGGTGATGGCAAATCTTTTAGAGACCCAGTGCCCAAACTGCGACAGGAAACCTATTTCCTGCATAGTGCCCACCCTGCAGTTAACCCTCAATACTGAGGCTTCAGTTTAGAAAAAACACCTATAGCTGGAGATGTCATCTCAAAGCACTCTACGGGCCTGCTGTGGCACAGGTGCCGTTGTTCTCCGTCAAGGGCTTGACCTGTTAGCAGGGTTTTTTATGGCCTTTCAACACATTCCCCCCAGCCCCAGTCTCCTACTTCAGGCGTGGAGGAGCCAGGATGGGCTGAATGGGAGATAAGTGCCACTTGTGCTGGGCCACTGGATGCAGCAGGGTGGTGGGCAAGGCAGCCTAAGGAATAGCTTTGGAGCTGTGAGATTTCACAGCCCAGCAGAAGGGGCAGACCCGGCCACAGGTGAGGGTTGTCTTGCTGTGGGGGCTGGGCTATTAGAAAGGAGAAGGATGAGGTGGGGCCTCAAGAGGCTGGACTAGATCTGCATGGCAGTGTTTGGGATCAGCCCAGATAGGATGCAGCTGCCTGGTTCTGGAGAGCTGGGCTCCCCTACCCCAACCTGCTGAGTCCTCAGGCTGGTGTCCGGGAAGCTCTTCCCAGAGAGCACTGGTTTATCCTGAGCTGTCAGCAGTGGTCAGAGTCTATTCCCTCATGCCAGTCTTGACTGTGGGCAGCATGAGGGGAGGGCAGGGATCAGTTCTCAGTGAAGCACATGGTCAGACTTCATTGCTGGAGATTTCTCCAGCCCCAGATGCTGGCCCTGTTCTTGTCACCAGGCCCAGCCAGCCTTTGGCCTATGCCAGCCTGGGTGTGGGGGGCCCATGCTTCTTCCTAGTCCCCCAGCCCCAGCCTGCTCTGCTCTCAAACCTCAGCTGGGAACTGTGCCCCTCAGACACCCAGGGCAGCTGTGTGGGCTCCAGGCTGCTGGGGGCAGTGGCCCAAGGAGAGTGGAGGTAGGAGTAGAACACATGCACTGGTGACCAGGTGCCCCACAAAGGAAGAAGAGGCACGAGATTCCTTTCTTTCATCCTGGGTACATTCCACAAATCCATGTGTTTTGCACAAAGAAAGGAGACACGGAAAGATTCCCCAAAGCTTCATCCCTTAAGAGAAGTAGGCAGGCAGCAGTGGAGGGTAGGCGTGGGCGCCCTGTCTGTGGCCCTCACTTAGGCCTCATCCCTTCACTGTGGGCCGGCCGCCCCCTCCTGCTCACCCTCCATTCTTCTTCCCTCAGAACCCGGCGGTTGCTGACATCTACACGGAGCACGCTCACCAGGTGGTGGTGGCCAAGTACGCACCCAGCGGGTTCTACATAGCCTCTGGAGGTAATGGGGGAGCCGACTCCAGGGCACAGGTGTGGCCCAGGTGGCACTGGGACAGAAGCCCAGCCCAGATCCTGGTTGGAAAGGAGGGTGTGGAGGAGAGGGAAGGGCACTGATGTGCAGCTGGCAAAGGAAAGGCAAGCCACCACCACGTGTCCCTTTGCAGGCTTGGCCTTCTCAGTGTGCAGTATCCCCATAGACACAAGCTCAGCTGGCAGAAGCCACTCCTAGCCTCTATGGGCAGGCGAGCACATGGGTATGGGGGGGGAGTGCATCTGAACTGCTCTTGTGTCCCCTTTCCTGCTGCCCCTTTCCCAGCCAGCTTCACAGCAGGCGCTGGCCTTGTCTGAGGATTGGCCTTTGCCCTCTAGCCCAGCCTTTCTCTGTGGCTCAGTAGGAATCCAGGCAGGGCGGGGCCTGAGGTTTATGAGCACAGGAGCTTTATTGGCTCGGTCTTTTGAGGCCTGGCCACTGGCAGAGGAGGTAGGCAGCAGGCGAGGTACAGTGGCACGCCCTGCTTCGTGCTCCATTCTACTCCTCCTCAGCAGACATGCAAGGCCCCTGGCCGAGCCCTTGCTTGAGGGACACATAGTGAGAGGATGTGGACCTCATCGGCATCCCCAGAGCCACAGCAGGCACTCAGTGCTGGGAGAATTGCTGGGATTCTCAGAGCTGTGTGTGTGACGTCCTCCCAAGGCCGTGTGCGTGAGAGAGTGGGCCGAGGGCTTGAGAGGGACCCAGGATCTCCCTTACCAGCTGTGCAGCCACGGTTGCAGAGCTGACTTCCATGGGCCTCAATGTCCTTGTAAGCTGGGGCTGCCTCGGGTGGGGAAGGACCCAAGGGTCAGTGTGTGCGCAGTGCCTAGCGTGGGTCCTACCCAGATGGATAGTTAGCGCTGGGCGACCATGCCATCCAGCCCTGAAACTGGAGCACTGCATTGTTCAGAAAGCCAGGGAGGGGATAGACATCTGCTGACAGCCACCACGGTTATAGTCAAGGGCTGGGCAGGGAGCACGATGCTTAGTGGGCACTGAATGGGTTTTGTGTTTGTATTTCTGATGACATTTTAAGGTTCACTCTAATCCCATGCTTATATTATCCCAGACAGTTCTCCCTCTTGCCAACAAACTGTCTTCATTAAGCCCCCAGAATTGGCCCAGGTGTTTGCTGAACTTGTATTTAACAAAGCCTGAGAACTTTTCTTAGAGAAAAGTACCCGGTGTGGGCATCTGCCCAGCTTGGCATAGCTCCTGCCCTGCTGTGCCCTGCTGAGAGCCTGCCAGCCCAGGCCTGGCCAGCCATCCCCAGGGCCTGCTCAGCAGGACAGAAGTCTGTGACCTTACTGTAATGGAAGCGGACACAAGGGACAGTCCCATGTTTGTATGACTGTCTGCCTAACATGCTCTTTGAGAGAACCAGGCAAGCTCTTGGGTGAGGTGGTGTCTTTATATTTCTGATCTCTTTCTTTGAATAGAGCAAAGGGATTAAGAGTTACAATGCACATTGCTGCGGAGAAGCAGGCCCTGGGCTAAAAATAGTGTGGTGTGTAGGGTTGGCAGTGAGGGTGAGGGGTAGGAGGCTCACAAAGGCTGTGCTGGTGGTGCCTGGTGTGCCCATGCGGGCCGGGTCCCACCCAGGACCTCAGGAAGCCCGCGGTGCCTGCCAGGTTCCCTCTGATGCTGTCATTGGCTGAGGGCTGCTGCAGGAGGCACTCTTTGGGTAGTCCCCAGCATGAGCGGGGCGTCAGCCTGCTGTCCAGCAGTGCTCTCCTCCTCCAGGATTGTGATGTCAGGCGGTCCCTTGCTCCATCTCCCAGCTGTGATTCCCATATGGCTCTCGGTACCACAGGGACTATGAGGCAGTGACACCAGGCATCCTGGAGGAAGGCTTTGTGTGCCCAGAGATGAAAGGAAAGAAAGACAGGCTGCAAGGGTCCACATGAGTGGAGCTTTTTTTCAGGGATGAGAAGCCACTCTCCCTGAGCTGCCTTTCCCCTCTACCCCCCATAGTGTTGTGTTTGTTGAACAGCATGTGTGTGTATGTGTGTGTCGTATGTGTGGAGTGCAGTGGTCGCACAGATGCCTCTGAAATGGCTGCCCTCGTGTTGACAGGTTTGCCTGGGAAGAAGCCCTACCCAACAGCACTCTGGCCCCGCGCCGTGACAGGCCGGCAGCTCATAAGGGTGCACCATCATGTCTCCCAGCAGGCCCTTCTGCAGGAGGGCACCTCATCTCCCCAGCACTCAGCACAGGACTGGGAACCCGGCAGGCCCACAGTTGGCCACAGTTGCTGTGGGCCTGCTCTGCTTAGACGGGGGCTCTGTGCCTGGGCCCCAGGACCCACGGTGCAAAGAATGAAATGCACAGCCCAGTCCTGGTGAAGGAGCTTGGTGGTCTGCAGCGGGCCAGTGCAGAAATGGCTGTGTGGCCGTCTAAGAATTGGGCTGGAGCCAGCAGGAGGAAGCAGTGGGTGGATGAGCCTAGGGACGTGGAAGAGCAGGCTCTGTCGGCCCAGGCGTGGTTGGATGTGCCAGCGCAGAAGCAGAGGTGTTGGCGGCTCCACAGCAGGTGGTGTGGCAGAGGGCAGCAGCTCATGGCAGCAGAAGATAGCAAAAGCCACAAGAACAAAATGGGGGAAAGAAGCCACTTTGAGTGCCAATCCACAGTGGGCAGATCCAGCAGTCGCCCACCCTGAGTCCCAGCGCTGCATTCAAATCAGTCGTACTCTAGGTGTGCTGCCCTCCAAAAGCCCCATCTAAAAGTGCATAAGGCTTTGGGGGATGTCTAGACACAAATCCTACTTCCAGGAGAGGCCACCCCGCCTGCCCTCCTCGGGGGCTAGGGCAGAAGCTGTCACCCTCAGAGTTGGAGTGAATGCGCCTTCCCACCGCCCACACAGTGCTTCTTTGGGAAGAGCTGTGTCAGGCTCCTGCTTGGTGCAAAATCCTGCGGGGGCAGCATGGCCCCACGTTCTTTTCTTTACAACTCGTTGCTAGCGGCACACACTTTGTGCGGCCCCCGCCCCATCTCACAGGAGTAGCTTACTCTACCCTTGCTTGTAGCAGAATACCTGTCTGCATGGGTGATGGGTGAGGTAGCAGGCCTGTGGGGCGCAGCAGGGCCAGGAGCCCAGGGCTACCTACGACGCATCCCATCTGAGGGTGAGGCAGGTAGTGTGAGGTCTGGACCCCACAAATATCCCCTAGGAGCCTCAAAGCGAAACTGCTTAGCTGTGGTGCATTGATTCCTTTCCGTACCTAGCCAGAGTCTGGTGTCCAGGTGAAATGCAGGGGTCAAGGGAGCAGCCTGCAGAGGCGACACTGAGGTAGAGTGGCCACAATTCTTGTGCCAGGCTGCAGCTTTCCCTCCAGGCACTGGGGCTATGGTCTGAACCGTGGCCTGGTAGTCAAGTGTGCTCTCCCTCACACCCATGCTGCAGATGTCTCCGGGAAGCTGAGGATATGGGACACCACGCAGAAGGAGCACCTTCTCAAGTACGAGTATCAGCCTTTTGCTGGGAAGATCAAGGACATTGCCTGGACTGAAGACAGTAAGAGGATCGCCGTGGTCGGGGAAGGAAGGGAGAAGTGAGTGCTCGCCTCAGCCCCTCCCTCCCTGGCTCTGCAGCCTGGCCTTGGTGGGTGGGGGGCAGGTGAGTCTGCCAGCTGAGTTCCTGGTGGGTGCCACCTTCCCTCTCCGCTGCCATCTCAGCTGTGAGGCTGGCTGAGGCACCCAGTCCCTTAGGGTTGGCTCAGCCACACGCACAGGGAATGGCATTGCCAAGGCTGTGAACCAAGCCTAAGGCGCCTTCTCGCGCCTCTCTGACTTTCCTGGTCCTTGACTTCTCGGGACTCCCTATCCTGCCCCCATCTCAGGCCTCAGGAAGGGACAGGTGAACAGGGTGTCTCCCCTGTAATTAGGAGACACTTGCAGCCACAACTGCGAGGCTGTGAGGGGCTGGTGTGGAGTTTCTCCAGCTGGGACATCCTGAGGGGTGGCTGCATGCTGTGTGCCCCGGTTGGTGACCGGCAGACTCAGCTGGACCCTGGGCTGCTCTTTAGAAGTCGGCGCCCATTGAGCCCCCAGGCCCTTGACAGCCGCGAGCCAGTTTCGCGTATTCTGCAGATTCTGGGGACTGTTTGCTCTTCTGTGTTTGTAGTTTATCCCTCCTACTCCCTCAACTCCTATTTCTGTTCGGTGGTAAAGAAAAACTAAAAAGCGTATCATCCATTTTTGATACGTTACCGGGTATTTCCTTTTCTATTTCTGCCTGTCAGTAGTACTCGGTGGCTGCACCATCCGCCGCGGGGCTTTGGAACGCGCGCACGTCGCATGAGTTCCTTTCCGTGCCCCTCCGTCTACCTCTTGCCCGCTTCCCATTTGCCGAAGCCAGCACTGTTGCCTGTGTCTTTTTTGGTCTTAATTTACGTGGTGAGGTTGAAGCAAAGCATCTCCTTTCTAGGCGGGGCCTGCTTGGTCTCTTTCCGGGCCCCTTCCCCAAATGATCAGGAAAGCACTGGAATGGTGGAGTTCCCCGCAGCTGCGCCGGGGCTCCTTCCACCTGGCGGTGCTGCTGTGCACCCCAACACTCGCCCTTTCCTGCGGAGTGTGGGAGCTCCTGGTCATCCTAGGTCCTTTATTAAAACACAGCTTGTAGACTGGAACCTACTCGCCCTCAAGTGTGCTGTCCCTGGAGCAGTGTGGCCAGCTGTGGCAGCATCCCCTGGCTTGTGCACAAGCCCTCGGCTACCGCGTTTCTCCTGTCTTCCATCTTGTATTGACTTCGTCTTTAATTCTTCTCCTTGGGTAAAGATTCGGAGCCGTCTTCCTGTGGGACAGTGGCTCTTCCGTGGGCGAGATCACAGGACACAATAAAGTCATCAACAGCGTGGACATCAAACAGACCAGGCCGTACCGGCTGGTGACAGGAAGTGATGATAACTGTGCTGCATTCTTCGAGGGGCCTCCCTTCAAGTTCAAGTTTACCATTGGTGTAAGTGGGCTGTTCTTGGGGACAGTTTGGGTGGACTTTGAGGTTTGTGAAACACTAGATACAGATGCAGGAGGGTCAGGGCACCATAACATGAAGGCAGAGTAGCGTTGGGTAGGGTAGAGGAAATGGAGTGGAGATGGAGAGGGCACCTGTCCCCGCCGCGTGTTCACCAGCCCCCAGACTAGGGCTGGATACAGGGTTTAGCAGGGCAATGAGGACAGTGGTGTCTAATGCCATGTACCAGAGGACGTGATCATCCTAGGTCCAGAGGAGGTCCGAAGTGCTGACAGCGTGCTTTATGACTGTCTTGACTCAGTCCTGATGGGCTAGCAGAGGGCAGGGAAAATGGCTTTCAGGACCCCTGGGTCACCCTTGTGTCCCTTCACTGAAGGGTGAGAGCACACACACATCAACAGGAATCAGACCCATTGCTTTTGTAGGGGAAAGTGCCCCATGTCCCCTGAGGGAGCATGCAGGCTTCTGTGGGAGCATCTGATGCCCAGGTCCCCACCCCTCTTGAGGTCATCTTTCCCATGGCATGATGGGGAGAGGAGATGGGTGCTTTGGCATCAAGACTCTTGGGAAAGGAGTTTGAGCTCTGAACAGCCTGCTCGGGGGCAGGCCTTAGACCCTTTTCCGGCCCCAGGATGTGCTGCCAGTGGCTGGGCTGGTGTGTAGGGGCATATGTTCCCTAGCTGTCCCAGTTCACTAGGGCATGTGCTGTGGAGGTGGGCCCAGCATCCATGCCTGTGGTGAAGTGGTACAGTTGCAGGGGTTACATGTACCCAGGAAGGGGGTTTTGTGGGCTGCATGTCCTTGGAGGTGCTTGAGTTTTGCGATCAGGCTGGATGAGGTCTGGGACTCCTTCAGGAGCACCAGTGGTTCCAGTATCTGAGCCTCAGGACCCTATGAGACACAGTCCTCATAGTGGCCCGCTGAGGAGGCCTGCTCTTTACAGTGATGGTACAGCCAGTCAGATAGATGTGATACTGCTGGAAAGGGTGCACGTGTGCCCAGCAGTGGCACAACTTCCTGGGGAGGCATTTGGCTTAGGGTTCAGATGAGTTCCCCAGGGATTCCCTGTTCCTGAAACGAGCAGCTGCATTCATCACTGGCGTCTTGGGCTGAGCAGGTTCTGGGTGGCCTCTGCTGACGCCCTGTGGTTTCAGGTCTGTCTCCTGCAGCACCGCCTAATTGGTAGGGAAGGAATGGAGACTTGGCTATTTTGGGAGCTTTGCTGAAGGCTGCAGCCTAAGGTCAGTGTTACGGGAGGAGAGACGCTGAGCCAGCAGACCCTGGCTGAACCTGATCTGATCCCAAAGGAGGCAGGAAGGGCAAGAGGTGTGGGACAGTTGGATGCTGTCCCCGTTGCCCAGGCCCCCACAGGCTGTGCTGCGACTCCCGTGGCCTTCATCTGGGTGTGTGAGGCGGGGGTCCTCTTCTGACTCTGGGGAGGCCGTTTCATTTGCAGAGGTGGCTTGACCATGACACAGAGTATTTTGGGTGCACAGCAAAGCAGGGTCTGGCAACAGGCCCAGCCTGTGTTCTACGCATCCTGTGTCCTGTGTGCTCTCCATGCAGTCTCCCCAGCAGCACTGACCCAGTGTCAGGGACACAGCTTTGCCCAGCTGGCCCTGTCCTCAGGGTGGGCTCTGCCACCCACACCCATGGATCTTGAGGATCTGGAGAGGTGAAAGGGCCGTGGGCCTCAGGCCAGAGACTGTGGCTGCCACTTGGCACTGGACTGGCTGGCTCTGCCCCTGAAATGCTAGGTAGGTGTGCTTTTAAGGTCCCCAGAAAGCAGGGTGATGGTGACTTGCCCTCCCAGCCCCCATCTAGGGCGAGGGCTCAGGACACCAGTGAATATCAAGGTCCGCATGTTGCCTAGAGAAGGTCTTGCAAACTCACCTGGTCTGGCGTGAAGGGATCAGGGAGGGCACTGAGGACCCGCAGTCCACAGTGCCTGCTGCTAGGTGTTGCTGGCCTTCAGAATCTATGGCTCCTGGTGGGCTTGAGGCCCAGGCTGTGTCCTGCCCTCTGTGGTCTCGGCCTGCCACCTTCCTATCACCCTAGGGCCAAGGGGTAGGAAAGGACAAGGCAGAGGGCGTGGGACGAGTAAGGATATGTGCTGACCCCCTGCAGGCCCTGTGGGGCTTCTTCCCATGTGTGGGTCTTCTTGATGTCAGAACTGGGGACATGCGTGTTCTGTGGAAATTAAAGTGCACGCGAGTGGGGGCTTTTGAGAGGGAATTAAGTTCCATTCACTGTGAAATCCAAGCAGTGGCAGTCTTTTGTCCCCAGATTGCTCATTCCCACCCCGTGATGCTTGGGGGTCGGGCTCGCCTTCGTCTTCTGCTCAACTCTGCTGGAACCTTCCCCAGGGATGAGCAGTGCACAGGCAGCTGTCCTGTGTCGTCTGTCTGTGCCCACACACCCCTGCCCGCCCATATAGCCCCAGCACCTGGAGCTCACCTCAGTCTGAGGCACAGAGGTGGGTAGTGGCCCTGGGGGAGGGACCCAGGTCAGGGAGGGGACAACACTGGTCAGGTGCAGCTGTTGCCCTGGAAAAGAACAGCCTGTTGGGAGTTTCAGTCCAGTGCATACTGAAACAAGACTGCTTGTGAAAGCAGGTCAGGGGGATCTTAGGATTGCGTGGGACCACCTCCTGTCTCCTGGCCCAAGCTCGAGGGCTGTGGCACTTCTGTGTCTGTTCAGCAGCCCATTATGTAGAGCACGTGTTGGCTCCAGCTCTAGAGTCGTGGCTGGTGCCCTGCAGGCCTCAGGCCGTAGTCCAGCTTTGTGCACATCGAAGGTGGGAAAGGAGAAGCCTTTTACGTGGAGTGACCAGGCACCACCCTGTCCCCGTGTACCCACGTTAGATGACATGGTTGCCTGGAGGTGATGACCCTTGGGATCACTCCAGAATCAGCCTGGGGGCAGGTGAGCTGGAAGCTGCATGGTCTCCATCTTGCTGCTCAGGCAGAGGTTTAGGCCCGAGGGAGGGGCTGTTTGTGGCCTTGTCCTTGCCAAGCCCTCTGACAGATACATCAGATATGTGTATGTGACAAGGTCCTCCCAGTGTCTCATCTGTCATGGCCAAGGGCCAGTTCCTTTGCCTCCAGCCTCCCATATCCTCGGGGGTGGGGGGTAGCTGCCGAGGAAGGGGATGCTGTCCATGGTGGGTGATAGCCGGGTGGACAATGCTGCCTAGGGCTTCTTGGTCCTGCTGAGGTGGGTGAAGGACATAGTGCCACCCTCAAGCTGGTTGGCAGGAAAGAAGCCACTGTGGGGGACAGAAGGAGCCAGTGTTTCCACTGAAGAGTGACCATTATTGGAGCACCCATGGCTGGGGGGTGTATGCTGGGTAAGAGTAGAACTGGAGGGCGCAGTGGAGGGGACATGGGTTGGAGATAGCAGCCACCAAGGCTGGGGATCACGGACACCTAGAGGCAGCTGCTCATTCCTGTTAGTGATGTGACGGCAGGGGGGAGTCCTTAATACCTCACCGCTTCAAGCCTCTGCTTGCCGAGGGCAGTGATGCTGCTGAGAGAGGCGTGGAGCCAGAGGGCTGTTGGGACTCTGTGTTGGCTCCAGAGAAAGAAACCAACAGCACTGGGGCTCCCCCATGCTCGGGTATCCATGCAGGACGCCCTAAGCTGGGACTTCAGGACAGCACTGCAGCCCTGTGGTCAGCTGGGACAGCTCAGGTGTCCCAGCAGGAAGCAGTATTTTTAGTCCTTGTGTCACTGGTTAGTGGGCCACTGGTGCTGCCGGTACGGGGCTATTTCAGGAGCAGACACAAGGCTCCTGCTCACTTGGACTTCTGGCACTTGGCTGAGCTCCTCGAAACAGTGACAGGAGCAGGCTTGGGAGCAGCCCTGGGCACTTGAGGACACCTGCTTGGTCCCAGCCTACCTTGGCCACCTTCCTGCAGCTACGTCCTGGGCACAGACCTTGCCCCTGTCGCCCCCAAGGGAGAGGCCCCCAAAGTGACAGTTCTGCCAGGCTGTAGACACCTGCTTAGGGTCATGGTCTTGGGCATCAGGTTTCCTCTCGGGCGTCCTTCTGGACCTGGGGTTGGAGTAGGCGTCTCAGTGCTTGTCCTTGGGGAACCAGCAACATTCGATGCCATCCCTGTAAGAGCTGCATGGTAGCACAGTATTCACTGACTTACAGTATATTTAGTACATAGTAGAGTTGGCAGCCCACTCTGCATCCCTGCTGTCCCCTGCTCTGCCCACTGGCATGCGTGCTTTTGGCTTCTCGGTTCTCGAGCACCGTGTGACCCCTGTCCGGGCAGAGGGACCTAGGGTGAGCTGACACCAGTGTATCTCCATCATGTTCTCCATCAAGGAAGCAGGTCCCAGATGTGACAGGCACAGCAGACTCCGTCCAGGCGGGAGTTGGGCCCTGATTAGCAAGGGTGCTGGATGCCTAGCCTCGGTGCAGAGGCGTCTCCTCCATGGATCGCTGCTCCACAACTAGATGATGTGTGTGCCGCCCCTGCTCAGGCGACCTGCAGAGCTTTGTCTCAGGCCCCTCCCCCTGTTTTGCACCCTGCCGACTCCTGTGGACTAGGGCTACAGTGCGGTGAGGGTTAGAGCTTCTGTGTAGCCCAGAGTGGGTGACAGTCCACCATTGGCTTTAGGGGCCTGACCTGGGATCGCTCCTGGCCAGGGAACCTCAGGCCTGCCCAGCACCTGCCAACGCCCAGGAGCAGTGCTGCCTAGGAAGCAAGCTCTGGGCAGGAAACTCGAGCTGGATTCTTCAAGCTGGCATGCTCAGGTTACGCAGCCTCCCTGCGCCTGCTGCTCTGCTGTAAAGAGTTGGCTCACCATGGCCCCTCAGAGGTAGAGTGACAGGTTGTAATACTAGTAGAGGCTTCTGCAGTTAGGACAACCAGAGAGGCAGAGATGCGATTTAGAAGTGAGTTCTGACTGATGCAGTTTGGTGGCCCATACCTGCTGGGAAGTCATTTACTTGTTCTGCAGCCCCCCGGCCCCTGCCACAGCACCTCCTCCCCTCCTCCGCTGGGTCTCGGGTCTCTGGTCTCCAGGAATGGCCCATAGTGATGCGCTCTGGTCATAACAGTGTCCATCTAGGTTTGAGGCTGGAGATCTGTGAACCCCAGGGACAAGCAGGTAGATGGCAGGGGCGAGGAGGCTGAAACTGACCCCCGAGACCATATAGCACTTGAACATCCTGAGTTGCCTGTTGCTGTAGCCAGTGGTGGGGGTTGGCAGTGCAGCTCAAGTAGATGACCGTCCTCTCTCCCACAGGACCATGGCCGCTTTGTCAACTGTGTGCGATTCTCCCCCGATGGAAACAGATTCGCCACAGCTAGTGCTGATGGCCAGGTAAGGGCCTGGGATGAAGGGGTGGTGGGCAGCAGGCGGGCAGGTGTCAGGAGCTGTCCCTCCTCGTCACCTCTTGGGAGCGTCACTGAAGTCCAGTGGACAGGAGCGTGGGAAGCTCAGTCTTGATAGTCGTAATCGCTGGAAAAAGGCGAGTGGGGGGCATCCATACACCCAGGCACGGGATGCATATATGCTTTTGTTTTTTGGAAGATATTCATCTACGATGGGAAGACGGGAGAGAAAATATGTGCACTGGGAGGCAGCAAGGCCCATGATGGAGGGATTTATGCTGTGAGTATGGATTTTCACATCTCGTGATGTGCTAGCTGTAATTTGTCCACGTCTGTGTTTGCAGCCATCAGTAAAAGTCAGAAATATTTTAAATGAAGGGCTAAAAGCTGTGAGTGGCACAGAACTTCCGGGTCGCCATGGGTGGCAGAAGCTGGGGACTGGGTACATCCTGTGGCCTCCTCAGGCTTCACTTTGTTCTGCTAGAAGACATAGGCTGTGCCAGGCTGCTTTCTGGTTGCGTCCCTCTGCAGACCTGTGACATAGGTCAGTCTTGTTCTGCACAGATTAGCTGGAGTCCTGATAGTACCCACTTGCTTTCTGCTTCTGGAGACAAATCCTCAAAGATCTGGGACGTCAGCGCCAACTCCGTCATCAGCACGTTTCCCATGGGCTCCACTGTTCTGGACCAGCAGCTGGGCTGCTTGTGGCAGAAGGACCACCTCCTGAGTGTCTCCCTGTCAGGCTATATCAACTACCTGGACAAGAACAACCCCAGCAAGCCCCTGCGGGTCATCAAGGTGAGCCTGGCCCATCCTGGAGCCAGGTGGTGGAAGGTCCCCCAGCCAGTAGAGGGGAGCTACAGGAGGTCCTCGGGGTTTGCACAGTGGGTTGAGGGCAGTGAGAGGGCAGGTGTACATGGCCTGGCAGCAGGAAGACTGACGTGCTTCTCTGGGCCTTGGTGCAGGACACTTGGGAATTCTGTGGGGATTCAAGCCTAGCTCCTGCAGCAGAATAGTCAGGGGAACAGTGACCAGCCCCCATCTGTTTCTTGTGTCTGCCAGCCTGGCTGTATGTCTGCTCTTACTAACATCTGTGGCTGACTAAAGCCAGGCTGGCATTGCTGGCTAGGTCAGCTTGGAATTTTGTGAGCTCTTGTGTTTGTTAAAAGAAAAACTGCATGAGTCACACTGCTGTGGGTCACGCAAGGTGGCTGGGGCTGACATCAGGCTGTAGAGGTTCCTGAACCACCAGCCAGAACCCGGGACAAAGTGATTCACAGCCCTGGCTGCACTCGAGCCTCAGCTGGGCACTTTCAGAAGGGGCTTCCTGGCTGGTCTGGAGGGGTGGTCACTGGGCTCGAGGGATGACCTTTGGGTGCCTGCGGATCACCCAGGAGCGCCAGCAGGGACACCTCTGACTTCATGGCTGCAGGCCAAGAGCATGTGTCTCTCATGAGGTCCCTAGCCAGCAAGGTGGCACTTGAGTCTTCTCACTGTTCAGGCCCAGGGATCATGTTAAGTAGTAGCAGGACTAGGAGTGCTTACTGGGACAGGGCGTGCATTGGCTGTGTCCCTTCCCATAAGGGCAGGTGCCATTTCATGACAACACATAGAATGGCAGTGAATGCTGGAAAATTCCTGGGAGAGTGTGAATTTAACCAGCTGATAATTGAGAACCTCATCCTTGGGGATTAGGGAAAAGGTGTAACCAGCCCTGCTGTACAGGGCTTTCTGTCCAGAAGCAGTCCCAAAAGAGCTCAGGGTCCCTTATGGGACACGTGTCTGATTGTCTGATCATAGATCCAATGTGCACACCTGACCATCAGTTACCAGCCTTGGGGAGGGTGGGGCTGAGTGTCAGAGCCCAGGATAGCCTGCATGGAGGCAGCCTTCTGCCTGCTAATCCGGTGCTTGGGTGCGGTTATGGGTCAGACCCTGTCCACACCCGGAGGTCTGGTGCAGGGCCGCAGACACATGGGGCCAGATTTGCTGGTGACTAGCTATCAGGGAAGGCTGACTATGGCCGAGCAGCCGAGTCCTCAGCTCACCCTGCCCCTTGTCTCCTCACAGGGTCACAGTAAATCAATCCAGTGTCTGACAGTGCACAAAAATGGCGGCAAGTCTTACATCTACTCTGGGAGCCATGACGGCCACATTAATATCCTTTGGCTCTGGTGCTGGCAGGAGAGGAGACTTATTCCCACAGTGCTGGTGGCCATATGGTACTAGGCTCTGTGGGCACCCATCACAGTGAGGCCTTGGTGGCTCAGGGCTCTGGGCGGGGAAGCCACAGCCTTGACCCCACCAGGCACTTTCCTTGCATAGCCGCTATGTGCCTCACCACCTCCGACCTGAGCTGCTGTCCTCCCTATAACAGCAGTGGGTGCCAGCCTTGTCCATGTCACAAGCATTAGAACCATGGAGTCTTCAGAGTTCAGTATTTTAGAAACTGAAGAGCAGAGACAGGTACCTGCCCCTGGAGTCACTCAGTCCAGCAGCCGAAGGCTGAAACCGACCCCACAGACCTGGCCTGGAACTTTACCCAAATAACAGCTTCTGCGGAGCTTCCCTGTGCCCCACATCCGGGCACATGCACCCGAGCAGGCGGGTGCTGTGCATTCTGTACACTGCCCACCTGGCAGAACACTCCTCCCCGGGACAGGGCTGGGCAGATATGCCACAACAGGAAACATATCATGGCTGGTACAGAGGAGGCCCTGGGGCCCTCTTGCCTGTGGTCCCGGTGGGTCAGCCTCGCTCCTGGCACCAGTGCTTGTGGACTGGTATGGAATTGAATCTTTCTGTGTCCAGTGCTGGGTTTTCCATCCCAAGAACACAACAGCTGTAGAGTATGGGTCTAACCTCCCACAGAGACAGATAATATAGAAGAGGCCACACCCAGCATCAGTACCTTATGCTGAGTCCACACCAAGCCCCTCACCTTGGTCCCCTGGGACTCTTAATAGTGGCATGTGGGCAGCCATCAGAGGAGGAAGGCACAGCTGGCTTCCTCGCAAATGGTTAGATGTAGGGTAGGTTGTGTTACAAGAAGGCCAAAACGAAATGTACCCTCTCCTGCAGTCTGTGTCGCCGTCATCATCTGAACCACTGTTCAGGAGTGTTGTCCTGGTCCCTGCAGGAGCTCACTTCCTAAGTCACACTACCAGTTAGGTATTCCTTATCTGAAAATGGTTGAGACAAGAAGATCTTGGGATTTGGTGTTTTGGTGTTCTTTTCTGACTTCAAAATATTTGCGTATGTACAAAGATTTCTGTCGTGGGGCGGAGACCCAAGCTTGAGCACCAAATACATTGTGTTCCATTGACTTACGATTGCCATGTTATTTACCTGTTGTTTACTCCTTTTTCTCCTGTGTGTAATTGTTTGCCCTACTTAGTTGGTTGCTTCTGATCTCATTTGTGGAGTTCTGATCATTTTGGTCCCTCT
>NDGN011373857.1:0-11040 GCA_002564285.1 Tympanoctomys barrerae
GGTTCTGCGGCTCAGTTTGTGGCAAAGTTTTTTTTTTTTTTTCCTTTTTTCCCCTTTTTGTAAAAAGTGCACAAAAGCCGGGCAGTCTCTTTGCAACATCAGCAGTGTTTCCGGGGAAGGGGTCGCAGGGAGGTCCCAGGCCTGGCACTGAAGCTCAGTGACAGTGACAGAAGGTAACCTCCTATTGCTTAGAGACAAGTGTTTCGGTTTAAATACCAGACAGTAAAAATAGAGCGCCAAGGGCTGCCCGCATGGTTGCCGAATCATTGCCAGCATGAACTGCTTAAATAAATAAAAAATTGAAATATTTACTTCTTGGTAAAAATTGCAGTAAAACCATTTACCTTCCTTTGTATTATACATAATAGATAGTTATACGGGGCTGACTGCTGCCCGAGGTGCGCGGCAGTGGGCAAGGGACCACCCTGCTGGGGTCAGGAGACCTCGATGACCTCCACGCTGCCGGAGAAGCTGGCCTGCTTGCTCAGGGCTGCTAGTTCCTCGCCACGAGCACGCCCTTCTGCAAAGCCCTCCTCGAACTCCATCTGGCAGCTGCGCCTCTTGAACTGAGGGTCTGGGGTGGGCTCCTCAGGCCAGCTGGTGCATGTGTCCCGGGTGCCGCTGCCAGCACTGGTCCCTGGCATGCCTGCCAGGCTGAAGGTGCCCTGTGCACCCTCAGGGCTGAAGCACCAGGGCGCGTCGGGTGACGGTGTCCCCGGGGAGTCTAGTGGTGGCACCCAGGCCCCGGGGCTGGCTGGCTGGCCTGGGCCCGGCAGCACGGGTGTGGACAGGGCAGAGAGGCCGTGACGTGGAGTCTGGCGCCCTGTATCTCCGAAGTTCAGGCCCAGGCTGAGCGCCCCTGGGGAGCGGGCTGGGGAACTGGCAGGGGGCCGGTGTCGTCGGCGGGGCTTGGGGCGCATCTCTGTGCTGGCATCTGGACTATCCGTGCCTGGTGAGGGGAGGCCCAGTGTGCCCCCTGAGGGGCTGTCCAGCTTGTACAACTTGGGGACCTCGCCAGGGTCAGGCAGCCCAGGGTGCTCCGGCCGTTGGCTTGGGGCGTAGGCCGATTTGATGTCCAGGGAAAAGGAGCGTTTGAGGCGGTTGGTGTCCTGCAGGCGGTCGGAGGACAGGTGCAGGCCACGCAGGCCCTGCTGCAGGGTGCTCGTGGCCGGGCTGGCAGCTGGGGCCTCCCCACGGGCACCACACTCCCTAGCTGCAGTGACCGCCACGCCCCCGGTGGCAGCACTCTCTGAGGTAGGTGGTGGCAGCCTTGGCAGTGGTACCCCTGCTGCGGGGCCCGGGAGGGGGTCGGGGGTACCTGGGTGGGGGGTGTCACCCTGCAGGGCAGCCAGCAGCTTCAGGCTCTGCTCATACTCCAGCAGCTGGCCCAGGAAGTTGAAATTGGGTGAGATAGACGGGCGTCGGTCCTTCACAAACCTGGCGGGGAGGGGTTCCGTGGCTGGGGGTTTGGCAGTCGGTCCCCCAAAGCCCCCCACCCCCAGTCAGCCCCCACCCGCTAGGTGGCGCTGCTGTGGGAGGCCGGGCCCAGCCCGTGAGGGTACCTGTAGGCGTCGTCCGAGGACATGCCCATGGTCTTCATGATGTAGGCGATGGCGATGGTAGCAGAGCGGGAGATGCCAGCGAGACAGTGCACGATGACTTGGCAGCTGGACAGCTTGGCTTTATCTGCACAGGTGGGCCGAGGGGACCATGAGGGCTGGGAGGGCAGGCCCCGCCCGCCTCACGCTGCACACCCCCTGCCCAGTTCACTGGGGCTCAGGGCCCTCTGGAAGCCCCGCCCCGGGCCGGGGGGCCCAGATTCCCCCTCACCAATGAACTCGATGGACTTGTCCAGCCAGGGCAGCAGCTTTTCACAGTAGTTGTCATTGATGGGAATGCGCATGAAGCGGCTCTCGCAGATGAAGTCTGGCTTGGGGCAGGAGTTGCTGGCATTGAGGACATAGCTTATTCCATTTTGGGTCATCAGATCCTGGAGGGGTGGAGGACAGGTTGGAAAGGGGTGCGGTCGCCAGGAAGGCCTTCAGCTTTGGGATGCACTGGAGCCTGGCCCCAGAGCCTGGAGTCAGCCCTGGACACCTTGGCCCAGAGCCCATGGCCCAGTGATGGTGCAGCAATGACAGCTTCCCCGGCCAGCCCACGTGAAGCTCACCAGGCTCCCAGGAGTGTTAGGGCTGCCTGGGCCATGGTTTTGCTCTTTTTCACCATTTTAAAAAGATGCTCTCAGAAATGGCCCCGGGGGGGGGGGACACCATGAAAGGGCCAGGAGCTGGTACCTCTGTGGCACGGCTGGGGCCTGGGCTCCCCTCCTTACCCTCTGGCCCTCCCTCACGCCCCCACCCTTTCCTGGCCACTGCCCTGGGCCCCTGTCCTGTCAGTGGGAGCTCGCTGTGCACACACCTTGTTGAGGACATCCTTCTGAGAGCCCAGGTAGAGGTGAGGCAGGATACGGGTCAGGCCGACGCTGGGCACAGGCAGGCAGGGCTGGGACAGGCTCATAGGTGGCAGGGTGGTGGGTTTGCCCTCACAGAGGCTGGGGAAGCAGGAAGAGAACGTGGCGAAGCCCCCTGCGCGAGGAGGCAAGTAGGCATGTCAGGCCGGCAGGTCAGCTGGGCAGGAGAGGCCAGGCCACAGCATCTGCCGTCGCCCCACCACACCCTGGGGACCAGCCCGGCCGGCCAGCCAAGCACCTGCTTCCTGCTGGCAGGCCACTCACGCCACAGAGGCGTGTGCTGATGCCCACTTGCAGCCTGCCCACATTCCTCTTCCTGCTAATTAGGGGCTGAGGACGCGGCCTGATGCTGCTAAGAACACTGAGGTGGCAGGGGCACATCATGCACCTGGGCGGGCAGGGGCTGGCCCAGACTTTCATGGGGTGTCACCCCCATCTTCTGCAACCTAACCCTAGCCTGGCTGCCCCTGCCCCACCAGGCACACGCCTCCTCCCTCCCTGACTTGGCTTCGAGCCCTAGCCTGGGCTGGGGTGCCAGGTCTGGGGGTAA
The DNA here is from genome assembly GCA_002564285.1 of Tympanoctomys barrerae. Taxonomy (NCBI): domain Eukaryota; kingdom Metazoa; phylum Chordata; class Mammalia; order Rodentia; family Octodontidae; genus Tympanoctomys; species Tympanoctomys barrerae. The sequence continues at coordinate 3,021 of NDGN011373857.1, forward strand.
GTCTCACAGAGGGCCCCCCTGGCCTGAAGCATGACCTTGCCCCAGAATGGGCACAGCCTGCAGTGGCATCTACAGTCGGGCCGTGGCTGCCAGCCACCAGCAGCAGGGAGCTGACAGGGGCCAGTGAAGGAGCCTCTGCTGCGGGCTGGAGAGACTGAGCAAGGGTTCCTGGTGTGTCTGACTCAGTGACCACAGCCAAGCCAGCCTCTGGCCTCAATTTCCACATCCTGCCTTCACACAGTGTTGCTGCGAGGCTCAGCAAAAACAAGGCTGAGCCACAGGCACGCCGTAGTCGGGACCTGGCTCTGGTGAGCCAGGCCTTTGGCTCCTGGTAGGTCCCCAAGCAGCCTCAGGATTGCCTGCACATGCTTCCAGGCGGTGAGCCCCCCAGCAGGCAGTTTCTGACTTCCGCCTTGATGGAACAACGGCTAAGCACACCCCACCACATGGGAGGAAGGTGCAGGGACCCAGGTGGCTTCTGAGGGTGGGGCGGCCATCCCTCACTCCCTGGCCCAGCTCCCAGCATGCCCTGTGTGAGCTCCCTGCCCTAGCTCTGGATATCTGCAGCTGGGAAGGCCCCCAGGCAGGGAGGTAGAGGCACCAGCCTCAGAGATGTCTGGTCCCTTTCTTGGGAACCTACCAGAGAAGTGGGTGGCCCTGGCACTGGCCACGTCACAGTGCAAAGATGTCCCACAAGGAGGCCAACTTGGTGCTGGGCCTGTGGGGACCCCTAGATGGTACAGCTGGAGGTCAGCTTGGGAGGGACAGCAGGAGGAAGGGTGGAGCAGGGAGGCCCAGAAGTGGGGCTGCTCCCCATGGATGGATGGAGGTGTCCCCTTCCTCCACTGTCCCATCTTGCTGCTCCACCCAGGGAGGGCACCATTCTGTCCCTAGTGCCACTGTGTGAGAACCAGGAGAAGCCTTCCTTTGTCATGGGTGGCCCACTCTACAGCCCTTCCCACCTGTTCTCACTGTTCAGGGCAGGGGCTGTGCCCAGCTCAGGTGAGGGTAGATGGGCAAGGGCAGGTGGCCGTGACACCTTCCTGGATGGGCTTTTAGGGGACTAGTGACAAAGACTCAAACCTCACTGGGCTGGACATCAGGACAGTGGAGGGGCAGCCCAGAGAGGGTATGGCTGGCCCCAGGTGCTCCGTCTGGCAGTGCTGTCCCCATCCTGGTGTCCAGTGCGGCAGGCCTGCTAGTCCACAGGTTCGAGAGAGACTTCCTGGACCCTGTGCACTTCCACAGGAAGGATATCAGCCTGCTTCTGGCTAGGGCTGCTGGGCACTGGGAGGGGTCCTGTTCTGCCCACACTCCATGCACCCCGCCTCCCCAGTGCTCAGCCTCTGTGAAGCTGGGCCCTTCACATCACAGACCCACCAGGCAGGCTCAGGACCAGTGTGAACTCCAGAGGTCACCTGTGCGCACCCCACCCCTCGGAGCAGGCCGCTCACGCACCACGTCCCCAGGGCGGGGCTGCACCCCTATCTTGGGGTCTGTCCTGCACCCTGGCCTGAGCAACCCACAGGGCCCCGGTGCCTCCTCGCAGATGGGGCTGGCGGCCACTGATCCCACAGATGGCAGTGTCTGAAAGCCAGTCTGGGGCTCAACCTTGCTGCGGACAAGAGAGCAGGGCTACAGCTGCTCTGCTGGCCAGGTGGTGGGATGGGGTGCCGTCTTCACCTCTCCATCTACACCTGCGTCCTCTGCCTGTAAGGTCGAGGCCAGGTGGCAGGGGAGTCCTGGGCAGGAGGGGCTGGGGTCTGGGACAGCCAGGTATACCCGCTGTGTCCTTAGGCGGGGGTACTTCAGAAGCGCTCTCCACCAGTGCCTATGTGTGTGAGTGTGCACGGGCACGTGCATGCATGCGAATGTACAACAGACAGGTACTACACAGTGTGACTACTCGAAAGTGTGAGAGCATGGACGATGGGCACAGTACATTTGTGGAAGGCTGCCCAGGTGTATGTGCATGTGTGAGTGTGAATACATGTGAAAGGTACATGTGTACAAGTGTGAGTGCATGAGTGTGCACAGAAATGAAGGTGAGCTTACATAAGAGGATAGATATGCATAGATGAGTGTACACAAGTGGGTGTACAAGGGTGTGTGCAGGAGTGTGCAAATGAGTACAGTGTGGGTACAAGTATGGGTGCATGGGAGTGCACATGAGGGTGAATGTGCACAGGGTGGAGCACGTGTGTGTGAATGGCTACATCTCAGTGTGCATGGGCGAGTCTACAAGGATGTGTGCACAGGTATGTGAGTGTGTGTACATGGGTGTGAGCATGCCCAGCTGAGCTCGCTGTGCTGTGAGTGTGATGTGAGTGTGAGGGTGGCCTGGGCATGTGGAGGCGCCCCTCCCCAGTGCTTCCTTTTCAGGGCTCCTGGCAGCAGTCCTGTTTAGGTGCCTGTTGCTAGGCAACCTTCATCCTCTGCCCAGGAGGCCCCTGGTCAGGCTCTGCCCAGGGTTTCTGGAAGGAAGGGCTCTGCCCCTTCCCCATACTCAGGTCCCTTTGCACCATGAGCGTGCTTTGGGGTCTCCTCGTGCTCTCCTCTTCACTGGGAGTTGCAGTGGGGCAGGGCTCTGTGCAGGCAGGTGTTCTGAAGTGGGCGTCTCAGCCCCACACCCCCAGCCAGGGGTCCTCCTGCACTGCCGGCCTCCTCAGACACCCCTAGCCTGGCGCACAGGCTGGGGGATGGCCTCACCTGTGAGGATGGCCACGCTGTCGAAGCAGCCGTCCAGCTTGCTGAGCAGGATGGACAGGAAGCTGTCTGCAGCCAGCACGCTGGCGTCCCGTGTGCTCTGGTCGTACACTACCACATCCTGTGGCTCTGCAGCCTCCACCTGGGGGCCAGGCGGGCAGAAGTCAGGGCAATGCAGGCACCATCAAGTGCCCAACATCCTGCCATCACCTCTGACCAGGAGACAGACTTAGAGGACAGCAGGGAAAGGCTGCTGTCACCTCGCCATCTGAGGAGGGTGGATGCCCCGCTCTACACCTCCTTTACCTACCCTGTGAAAGTGTGCCCACACACGAGTGGTAGAAATAAATGCCTAGAGCTGCACAGGCGGGTCAACTGGGGGTGCTGTGTGGAGGCTTATGAAGGCAGCCACCCTGGCTGAGGTAGGTGTCCACTGGGGAGACACAGTGAGAGCACTGGGGGCTGGGGCTGCCTCGCAGGGTTGTTGAGCACAGGGAAACTGGTCCTCAGGACTGGCAGGAGGCAGGTTCTGGGCACTGGAGCAGCACGGTGCCCTTGGGGCCCAGTGTGCCTCTCCACTAAGCCTCTACCCCAGTGGTGAAACGGGATGGGGCAGGCTCCTTGCTCTATGCCCACTACCCTTAGAAGCCCGGGCAGCACTGGAGGCTGGGGTGCCTGCTGCCCCTCCCCCACACAGGCCGCCCTAGGCCAGATGTCAGCGGCTTCTGTTCAAGCAGGTCGATGTCTCCGCCCCTAAGCACACTCAGCCCTTAAGCCGGCTGAGCCGCCAGCCTTGGCCAGATGATGTCACCGGTGGCCAATGGGATTGCACTCCAGGAGGACAGGAGTCCCGGCTGGGGTGATTAATCATGGATTTCCCTGGCTGGGGCTGGCCTGGAGCAGAGACTCCTGAGTACGGTCCACCTGGGTCCTCTCCTGTGTCAGGCAGCTGGTGTCCTCTGCCCACCCCGGGGGTCATGGGCAGGAGAGGTCAGGGCCCAGCTGGCTCCTCCCCAGGAGCTGACTGGGGAGCTGTCCCTCCCTGAAGGGCATTCCTGGGGACCTTGGAGAGAATTTCCAGGGAGTTGAGAGAGGATGGGGTGGGGGTGTGGCCAGCTTGGCATGGGGCACCCCAGCCCCACAGCAGAGAGCCAGACCTGGCTGCCCTGTCCCCTGCATGTCCTTCTTCCACCCGCCCCTCACCCCCATGCCCAGTCATACCTCCTCATGCTTTCAATGCCCTCTCTCCGAACCCTGTGGGCAGAGGGGCAGCAGACCCATGGTTTCTGAGCCCGGTGGAGACACAGGAGGTAGGCCTGTCCTGTGTGACCCTGAGAAGCCCAGGTTGGTTTGGGGGCCCCATGTCCCAGCCGGCACATAGGTCTGACTTCAGTGGTGAGGGCTGCCCGGAAAGGCCACCTAGGGGTGGGGCATGGGTACCTGGCTGCGTGTGGCAGGCTGGATGAGCTCAGCGATGGTCACCTTGCCCTGCTGCAGCCGCCGCTTCACCAGCTTGGAGCAGCAGATGTTGACAGAGCTGAGCACATGCCAGCTGTTATACTCCACGAAGGAGCGACTGTCGATGACCAGGGGCCCCCCAGGCCCGCCGCGCAGCAGGCTGGCTAGCTTCCTGGCGTCCATCACCTTCCTTGGGAGCCGGTCCCCAGCCATGGCGGGGGTGGGCAGCAGGCAGTGATCCCGGGTGAGGAGGATGTAGCCTTGCGGTGCTCACAGAGCCCTAGCGCATGGCGCCCGACCTGAGGGGGAGGCGGGGTTCAGCTGTGCTGGGATGTGAGGTCCTCACACAAACCCCAGGACCCTTGTCCCTGGATGGCTGTGGTTTTGCAGGAGGGGTCACCCATACACGTGGAGGTGGAGGACAGGTGGGCCCTGGAGGGCGTCTCAGAGCCCTTGGTGAGCCATTAACACTCAGGGCTCCCAGCTTCCCCTGGGGCCTCTACCTCACCCCGCCCTTTGGCTCTGCAGGACCGGTCCAGAGCTTGGGCCTTGTTCCCACCACACCCTCTGCCCTTCCCAGCTGGCAGCCTCCTGCCTTCAAAGGCAAGTCTGTGTCCCATCTCTAGATCCTGCTCCCTGGGCTGATGATCCAGATCCTGGAGAGGGGTATTCTGGGGGCTGCAGGCTGGAGTGCTGCAGCTTGGTCTGGGAGTCCCTTCACTATGGCTGCCTGCCTGTCCCACCATTGGGGCTCTGTGTGGTGGAGTGGTGTCTGGCGTGCACCCACCTTGGTGGGTCTCAGCAGGGCCCTGGAGGCTGAGGGCTGAAAGCAGGAATGGGAGAATGGACCCCCCTGCCACTGGCCACCCGTCACCTGTCAGCCCGTAGGCCTCAGCCCCCAGGAGGGACAGTATCATGCAGAAAAGTTCAAATGTGAGGAAACTGAGGCACAGGACAGGGATGGACCCAACCTGAGGTCACAGAGGAGGCTGTACAGAGCCCAGGGCTCTCAATGCACCCCCCCCCACCCGGCCCCCATGATGGCCTTAGTCAGGGCCTTCACTTGATTGCATCCCACCCAGCTACGGGGGCACCTCAAAGCATAGGGCAGAGGGTACCGCCAGTAAGTTCCCATTCCTAGCCACGTGGGTACCCTCATACACACATCCACCGCGACACTGGGGACAGCAGCTGCCCCAGGCCTGTGTGTCCTCCAGGTCAGCTCACAGGTAGGAGCATGGGGTATGGGGGAACCCAGAGCAGGAAGAGCAGAGAGGGCCACACCTGCAGCCCACGGGGGCCGTGTGGGCAGGCCACCCACCTCCTGCCTAGCTCGCTAGGCCCTGCCAGGCTGCCTGGTCCTGGAGCCTGCTCCAAGGTGCTGCATTGTGAGGGACAGGTACATAGGACTATGGGGCCTGGGGTCCCTCAAGGACACCTGTGCTCCAGCCTCCCCTCAGTCCCTTTACATGTGAGGACAGCAGCCAAGGGCCAGCCCATGGTGGGGACCCCCAGCCCACTGGTGGTGCTAAGGCCCACTGAGGAAGGCCCTGCCCTTCTGGGGACCCCTCCGATTAGTGCCTGCCACACTCTCAGGGAGTCTCAGAGCTCTAATGTGAACCTTGTACGTGGGAAGGAAAGACCACTGCCACTAGGCCCCCTGCACTCGGGTAGACCTTGAACAGCCACAGATCCCAGAGGGCCATGATGGGGTAGAATCCTGGTGCTGAGCCCCAAGGCTTGTTACCATCCGCTGCCTGGGGATGCTGGGCTGGGGGTGGCCACCCTTAGACAGACACTAGGCTGTAGCAGGTAGGGAGGGTGGGGGGGCTGGCAGGTGGCACTTGGTCCCCACCCCTGCTCCCTGGGCACCTTCAGAGCTGGAGCTTGGCCCTATTAACTGCTATAGTATCGTTATTTGCAGCCAAGGGGGACTCATTAGCAAGTTAGCACCTCCACGGTCACCATGGCAACAGCAGAGGTGCCAGGCAACTGCTTGCTCCTGCAGCAGCCATAGAATGAGCCAGCCGCTGCTCTGCAGTGGGCAGGTCGCCCTTCCTTGCCTACTCCAACCCCACAGCAGGTGCCCCGCTGGCAGGAAGCCCCCTCCCCACCTGCTTTCCCAGGGGCCAGGACCCAGAGCTCATGGAGAGGCAGGGGCAACAGCAACATCAGGTCGGCCATGGGCAGGTACATGGGCAGAACAGGGCACGCCTGGCCAAACTCCTGCCAAGCCCTCCCACCCTAGGTCTGGTTGCTAAGGGCAAGACCCCCTCAGCAGGGCTCTGGGCCAGAGTGAGCAGCTCCCAAGTCCAAGGTCAGGAGGAGGCTCTTCAGGGCTCATGCATGGCCAAATGCTCTGCATGTACAGGAACACACCCCTCTGCACATGCTCTGCACACGCTTTGCACACAAGACACATACTCCTTACCCGCTCAAACCTCAGTCCTGTTTGTAGCTATGCACATGCCAAGGTTTGTGCACACACCAGGACCAGAGTCTCTCAATATGCACACACACTCACAAGCACTGTAGCACACTTGCTGCACCTCTGTGAGCTGTGCCCCAGGGCAACTCCGGGAGAACAGCTACCCCACAGACTCCCACACCAAGGCCTCTAGCACAGCATGTTCCTGTCTCTAAACACGTGCCTGACCAGCCACAGCCCGAGGCCCAGGGCATGCCACCCCCAGAGAGTACTCCACTATGCGACTCCCACTTGAGTCCACTGAGGGGAACTAGCTACCCCGGAGAGGCTGTCAGGGCAGCTCCCACACTGTAGTGGTGCCCAGCCCCTGCACACCTACACAGCCCCCAGGAAACAGCTGGAGTGACAAGGTGCTGAGATACCAGCCCACAGTCACCAAGGCGGGTCCTTAGCTCGGCCCCACTCCCCTCCACTCCCTGGGGTGGGTGGGGAGGGCGTCTCTGGCTTTCAGGTCCAATGTCAAGGCCAAGGGAGCCAGCCCAGGCCAGGACCACACTGCAGGCCACGCTGCCATGGGAGGGTTGTGAGTGGCCTTGAGAGCAGGTGGGAGGCCACCTCGGCCTCACCTGGATTAGCTCTGCCAGAGAGCTACAGGGCCTCCTCTGGTCACTGTTCCACACTGGACACTGGGTGGCTCAGACAGCCTGGGGCCGCCTTTGGTCACTGTCCCCAACTGAACACGGCATCCCAGCGCTTTCTTTGGTCACTGTCCCCAATCGCACACTGGATGGCCCATGGTTCTGATGGTCAGTGCCCTCATAAGTCAGGCCAAGGTGGCCTTGGCTGAGGCAGCCCTGGTGGCCCGAGTCCTGCTGTCTCCCTTGAGGAGGCCTGGGCCGTTGTTCTCCTCCTCCATGCCCAGCACTTCAGGGCATTCCTGACCCTAGGCCCCATGACAAGAGGAGCGTTGCGCATGGAGGGATCCTGGACCCTGCCGGCCTGGCAATGCCTGCATCTGTCACAGAGCTGTCCCATTTGGCCAGGCCCAGAACCTCCCCAGGGCCGAGGCCCCGGCCAACGGCAGCAGGCGGACTTGACGTGCCTCCAGCTGCCCACAAGGGTTTCTGTCCGCGCAGGTGTTGTTGGCCTGGAGGAACGTGCCTTTAAGCTGGCGCAGGCGGTACTGCAGCCACACAGGGTCCCCGGGGCCGCGCACGGGCGCACGGTGCACGCAGGTCCTGGGTCCCGGGGCCTCTTCCCCGCAGCACGCAGCCCCTCCTCCTGCACCCCTCCTCCGGCAGCCCCGCCCGCTTTGCACCCAGGCCCCGCGCCCCTCTGCGGCAGAGCCGCTGCGGGCGGCGCTGTGTCCCCAGCCCCGCCGCAGCGTCCCCGCCTCGACCCGCAGCGGCCGGGCCGGAGCCAGACGGA
>NDGN011373870.1:5937-20241 GCA_002564285.1 Tympanoctomys barrerae
AAAAAAAAAAAAAAAAAAAAAAATCTCAGTGTCAATATCACCTTCAAAGGAACACGTTTTTATTCCTCCAGATTAAGATTAGCTTTCTTTGTTGATGCCCACATTTGTGCCTCTCCATCACAGTTATTGAATGAGGGATTTCTCTCTGACCTTTGAGAAAGAAGAGCAAAAGAAAGTTTAATGGATAGAGCAGGAAAAGTAGAGGAAATTATAGGAAACCAGAGAACAAGTCATGGGAAAGGACATACCTCATACATGGTCTCTTCCCTGAGCCCTGTTAAGCAAGGTGTGATCCCCACTCAGTTTTGCATTAACCAATGAGAACACAGTAGTCATTTGTCTGAAGTGCTTGCTCCAGAATCCGATGCAGGGGCATCTTAGAGTCTGAGCTCTTCTCCCTACTTCTCAGGAGTTGATCTCATTAGCTAGAGCACAGAGGGAGGCAAGAGCCAGACATTTGCCAGAAGGAGTAAGCTTTTCCAACGCTCCGTTCTCCTGACGTCAACCTCCTGGAGATGCCACGCAGAGAGGGTAAGAGAAGGCTTGGACTAGATACATTTTATATTTTATTTATTTTTAGTTTCATTTATGTATTTGGTGCAGGATGTCACTATGCATCTTGGACTGATAGTGATCCTCCTGTTTTCAGCCTTTCAAGCGCTGGGATTACACGCTGGTGCCGCCACTCCTGGACTCTGTCACCAGCTCAGTGTGCCCCAGGGGCAGGGCCAGTACCTCATGTGGGACTGAGGATTGAACCCTGTCCCTGTGCTAGCCAAATCAGGCACTTAGTCCACTGAGCTCTCTCGCTCTAAATTTTATATTTTACATAACTGATACAGGTTTATAACCTCATAAGCTTTTGTCTTATCTTCCTTATGATGTCTCAACTGTCACTCCTTCTACAGCTTCAGATCTGAAAAACTCCTCATTACAGGAAACGATACAGATCTCAGGACACAAAAGAGGGGAGAGAGAGAAGTCACTGCTGTCACCTCCCTGCAGAGCATTTGTGCTTTTGCTTTTCGCTTCTTCCAAAGGACAGCCCTATCACAATTAGGCCTTCATCAGTAGGGAACTTTCCTTCTTAATAGAAAATTTACCAAAAAGCCCCCTGAGAATTCAAATAGCTATGAGGTAAAGTGCAGAAACGTGTGTCCTTTTAAACATGGCATCATGGCCTTGGAGCTGAGGAGGTAGGTATAGCGAGGGTGATTAAGCACAGGAGCACAGGAGACATCCAACTCAGACAAACACGGACTCTCGCCCCTGGTCACTGCTAACGAGTCCTGTGGGATTCCTTATGTACTCTTGCTGAGCCCAGTTTGTGTGCCTTTCCAATGGACAGTATGATACAGCACAGCACCCTGCACAGTGTTTACAAGGCATGCACATATGTGTTCAGCTCGCTGTCTGGCAGGGTGAAGCAGGGTAAACTGTGGGCTGGTTTTTTATGCATTTTAAAGTATTATTCTTTGACCCATTAATTAACTTCTAGTGATCCACTCTAAAGGGAAGAAAACATCTGAGTAGCTCTAATAAATGATCCATGCAAACATATGCTCGTAGCAACATGATTAATGAGTGAGTCTTTAGTAAAGCAGGAGCTCTGGTGGGAGTCTGTATAATAGTCGTTGTGTGTTTTTAGGAACACAACACTATCATAAATATGGTTGAAACCTCGGGAAAGAGGTTTTGGATCTAATTTTCTCTAGGACTTGCGCATATTCTGCACTGGGACGTAACTCTGCCTCTTAGCCAGCTGAGTGGAATTAAATTCATGCTGCTAGTCAAGCCAGCAAGCTTCCCTGTGCCTAGTTGCATAAGTGGGGAGAAGGCCCACCAATGAGCTACAGCGCCATGCGTGAAAGTCTGTTTTGTGACTTCAAAAAGAAACCTTTACAGGAAACGTGGTTTGCGTGTGGCTGTTTGTGTGAGCTTTCTTCATTCAGTGAGCTCACTGCAGCATTGTGGAAGAGAATGTTTGGTGCCTAGAAAAGACAGAGATGGAAAAGGAGTCATCGTTGGTTGCAAAATTTGTAGTACACACCGCACACAGCTTTCATAATGCAGCACCTACCTAGCACTAGCACAGGACTCCAGACTTTCTCCTTCCACCTCCCTGGAATCAGTCCCAGCATGCAGTTCAGTGGATGGAGCTCACAGATCCATTTCTCTTGTTCCCCATAGATTTTTAGTAATGAGACTTACTCTGTCATCCTCAATGAAATTTGGACCTAGTCTTCCTCGACTTATGCACAGAAAAATCTATTCAGTGTTCTTCCTGGTTCTGTTCTAGATATCCCGGCGTTCCCCACATTTGGCCCTCCCACCCCCTCCCACGCTGCGTTCTGCCAATGTTCTTATTAAACTGGCCTCGACCACTGTCATGCCTCGGCTTCTCTGTCTGCGCAACAACCACGGAGCCAGCACCAAAGGGCTGTCCAACTCTCCTTCCGCTTGCCTTTCCCCACAGCCTTCGGGGCTCTTCTCGACCCTGCCCACTGTGTAGAAGGCCAAGCTCCCCGTCACCTTCCACCAATACCACTACACTTTTCTCCCCAAGCTTTTGCACAAAGCATGCATTGGTGTGACAACGACACCCTGCTCACACTTGCTCCTTTACGATCTTTTTCTGCCCAAGCTTCTCCTCCGTGTGAAAACACGCTGTCTAATGGGCTCTTTGAGCAGCTCTTCTATGAGTTGCAGGCTCTTACAGAGCACTCCACACCACACCAAAGCCTTTCTCTGTGTGTCTCTTTAAAGCTACCCCAGAACTTGACGCTTAGTTGCCTTGGTGTGTGAATTTATGCAGTGAGTGAATGTAGTCATTTTCATATTTTGGGTTCCCTAGAAAATGTTGCTGCTTCTGTCCCTCTCCCTTCCTAAAGGCTCAGATGGCCCTCTTTACAGATATCCTAATGACCCTTACATCCGGAACAGAGAACATTCTAGTGCTTGTACCTGGCCAAGGCTGATGTAGTGTTTTTGCCTTTAAGATCCTGCAACTGAATGAGGAATGATCCTGAAATTAAGGTCAGCTCCAGGTGGTTGTTTATATCAGCTGTCAGACTGCAGAATAAAAAATGGCTTTTATATGTTTGATTTTTATTGTTTTCCAGGGCAATGTCACTTTTTCCTGCTCTGAACCACAAATTGTTCCCATCACATTTGTCAACTCCAGCAGCAGTTATTTGCTGCTGCCCGGCACCCCCCAAATTGATGGGCTCTCGGTGAGCTTCCAGTTTCGGACCTGGAACAAGGACGGTCTGCTTCTGTCCACAGAGCTGTCGGAGGGCTTGGGGGCCCTGCTGCTGAGCCTGGAAGGCGGAGTCCTGAGGCTTGTGATCCAGAAAGTGGCAGAACATGCGGCCGAGATCCTCACAGGTACCACCTGCCGACTCCTCTGAGCCCGCTTCTCTTTATCCTTTCATTTTCCTTTGGGGAGCTGTCTTACTCATTCAAGCAACCAAAGTTGAAATTCTAAACAAGCAAACAGACAGACATATAGTACAACTCCCAGAGATGTAGGATGGCCCAGGATTGGCAAATAACTCCCAGTCTGAAGAGCCAGCATTCCATCCTAATTAGGAAGAAAACAATAGCAGTGAGTTCAGAAAGGTCTTCTAATGGCTTCGTTTCTCAGCAGTGTCACACTCAGCACAGTGGAGCCTGCCTAGGGGACGCTCGGTAGGTCCTACCTGGAAGCAGTGAGGGTCACCTGTGCCGTTCATCAGGCTCTCGCAAGGGAGGGACTCATCTCTGCTTTAGATGAGAAAATTAAGAGTCGTGTTAATAGCATCTAAGAATGTGCTACAAGATGATGTAACTGATATTCCGTTCGGACACTGTCTGGCTTCCAAGTCTCTGTTTTCCTTTAAAACATATCATCACAGAATTTGTACTTGCACCAATTTCTGTTTCTAGTGTAAAAATTAGTGAACTTTTAAAATTAGTTTTAAGGGCCAGTGAGATAGATCCGTAGACCAACTGCCTGCTTAGGCAAGCACAGGGACCGGGGTTCGATCCCAAGCATCACATGCTGTGCTGGCCCTCACTCCATGTGCTTTGAGCCCCCCACATAGACCAGGCATGGTGAGGCACACCTGTAATCACAGTGCTGAGCAGGCTGAAAACAAGAGGATCACTATGAGTCTGAGCTGCGAAATGAGACCCTGTACAAAATAAAATAATATAACATAAATAAAATGAAATAAAATAAAATCAGTGTTAAAAGGCATTGTGTAAAGGTTAGTACCTATGGCATCTAGCCGTGCCATGTCACTGTAAAGGATCGGCAAGTGGCTAAAGTCTCACAAGTCTGCGCACGGAATGCGGTGGAGCCCGGACTTCAGTGCTAGGAATGTGGGACAGACTAGGAGCTACGAGGCGTCTCAGCTCCCGGGTCCCAGCAGGCTGCCCACTGGCAAGGCGGGTCCTCTCCCTCCGCTTCCTCCCAGATGCTCCTGCCCTGCAGGCAGTGGGCCTGCTTAGTTAAGAAGCATGTATTGTTGCCAGACAGATCACCATCCAGGCCCTGGGAAGAGGTGCAAGCCTACAGGGACTCCCCTTGAATTTTCAGGCTGAACCAGATCCCCCTTTGCTATGCACGCTGAGCCCAGACCCCTCACACATTCTAGACACTTTTCTTTAATTCTCAGGTCTTTCTTTCCCTATGGGTCCCTCAGGTTCATCATACAAGCACAGGAAAGATTAAGTTAAATATTAAGTTAAACATTAATTTAAACATAAATTAACAGCTGCGTTCTGATCAGGCTGTGGCACAATCTCATATGCCAATCACAGAATCGCAAGTCCTGAGACTACATCTGCTTCCTGTGCTCTCTGGCCAAGATGAACTCTGGAGTTTGGTCTCCCATGTCTACTGGAGCATATTCATTAACAATTTCTGGGGAATACTGAAACTCAGTGGTTAAACAATACTTTTTCTGTATCAATTTCTGTGAGTCAGGAATCCAGAGCAGCCTCAGGTGTGGCTCAAGGTTTCTTAAGAGTGCAATCAAATTATTGATCAGCGAACAAGGGGGAGACTTACCACAAGGGGGTGGCTTCAGTGGGGGAAGTTGTGCTGGCAGTGGTTGTTGACAGGCCTGTTTATCCTGGCGGGCTCACAGCAGACTGTCAGCAGACAGCAGAAATGAACGTGAGAGACAGAGTTACAATCTTCTTATAACCTTGGACTGAGAAATGGTGCCACTTTTGCTATATTCTATTCACTAGAAGCATGGAAATAAGGTGAGCCCATGTAAAAGTGGAGGGATTACACAGGGACACACATAGTAGGGCTATGGATCAGTGAGATGAGGTGAGGGGTTGTCAGTCATAAGAGAGAGAAAGAGAGAGAAAGAGAGACAGACAGACAGACACAGATACAGAGAAGAGATGGAGACACAAAGAGGCTGTACAAGACTGTGATGTCATTAAATGAGACAAAGGATCACCAATACTTTGTAGAGTGTCAACCAGCTATGCACAAATTCCCCTTCCTTCCTTCCTAATGAGTCAGGGCCTACGGTTAGAAGGGGCCTCATTCCACAAAGCCAAGAGAGCTAAGGATGAATTTGTAGAGTCAGAAGAGTTTTATAAAATTTATTAGATTTCAGTAATGGGAATGAGTTACTCAGAATTATAATATTTTTCATGTTCACAGTTGTGAAAGTCAAACCTCAATCCTCCTTATTTAGAGAAGAAAAATGTGAGCTGGCACCAGGCTGCTTCTCTCTAATCGGTGAAATGTTTGAGTACAGAGACTTGTAGGCCTCAGGTCAAAAATGCAGTTTTAATGTAGTACAGGCCCTGGTGAAGTATTGCTCTGAAGAATTCAGGTGCTACCTGTATTATTAAGCACATGTCAGGCCATTAAAACGCGTTTATGACTGAAAGAGAGGCTGCTAGAAGCTGCCAATTTACCACACAGGAAAGGGGAGAGTCACCAGCTATTAGACCTGTCTCTCAAATATTGAAACAAGTAAAGGGAAATTTTTAAAATGTGCTGCCTGAGTTCCAGAAGTGTGCCTCAGAAAACTCTTACATAATTCGTGCCCTGGGGAAGCTTTTTCTGCATTTTGACACATCTGAGTTTCTTAATTTGTACTTCCAATGGATCAAGATTTTGTGTTTTCTGGCACTTTCTACCATGAAGGGAAGGAACAGCATCAGAAAGAATCAGTTTCGTCTTCCTTTCCCATTCTAAAGAAGCTTGTTTTGAAACGATCTGAGATCTCATAGGCTTTAAGAAAGACAGAACTCCCGTATGAGCCATAAAAAATAATGGTGGTTATCAGGGTCACTTGTGAGGGCCCGCCGGGCTCCCCGTGACATGTGTGCGACCCAAAGCCCAACAGAGCAGCGCATTCCGGCAGCGTCTAGGAGAATGCACACTTCAGACCCTGACTGGGAACCGGCCCAGGTGTCTGCAGTGTCCTTGCTCTGAAAGCCAAAGTCACTCCCTGGGGAGGGGGAGCAGGAGGCGTCCAGAGCGCCCGCAGCCTGGGCGAGCCCTCGGAAGCGCTCATCGGGTTGTCGAATTAGGGCGGACGAAGAGACTTGCAAAAATATACCTCCTCAAAATAGAAAGCAGCTACATCCAGCTCTTCTAGGGGATGAATTTCAGGAAAATAAAGGACAGTAGTGTAGTCTTCCACTTGCGTATTTGTGTGTTTTCTAGTTTTGCCTTTTCACATTTTATTTATTTATTTTCTTGCGGAACTGGGGATTGAACTGAGGCGCTTGCACTTGCCAGCCCTTTTCACATTTGAAAAGTCTCACACGTATGTAAGGAAAGACTAAGGCCTCTGTTTTAGATCAAGCGACACTGAAGTGGAGCTAACACCCAAGGCCCGGTCTCTGCTGGCCACGGCCTGCCCCAGGGCCTTACTGCACTGCCCTAAGAGCAGGCGCTGTAGGGACGGCGCAGCGGGCCGGCGCCCTGCACCCACGGTGAGGGAGCTGGAGAGCCACAAATACGTGAAGGGATTCCTGATGCACCCGCCTGAAGGCCTTTCCTGTGAATCTCAGCTCACGCTCTTCACTCTGTGTCCTGTGGCCATCCAATTCCATTCCTCCTCAGCGCCTAGTCATACGGAGGGGGGCCTGCTGGAGACCACCGTGACCACCGTGCAGACAAATGTGAAGCCAGCTAGCTACTAAGGTGCGGAGCTGTTTAGCATCTACCATCGGGCCTTTCCAAATCTTTTACCTGGTAGCCTCAGTCTTGAGTGAGGTAGTAAGTGTACAAGGTGGGGAGTTCATTGTGTTTCTGGACCGCTGTGCCCTTCTGCTAAGGATGCTGTCTAATGTAAAATAAATGTTGCATATTTATGCATTAACATATGCAAATATTTTCTTATATGCACGGTGTGTGGTTTTAAGATATTTTTGATATTGATATGGATTCTGCCCAAGGGTTATTGTCTTGTCTGAGATAAGGGTTAGTCCTCCTGGATGACCCGATGCCTGTCTCTGTAGGGCTCCGTGTGCTCCCCAGCACTCAGCCCAGCTGCTCGGCCTTTGCCATTCTGGTTGCCTCCTGCGCCTCATCTCAAGTTCCAATCCTGGTGCTGCAGCAGAATAGAGAATCCTTTTAAGGAATCTTGCTCTGCAGTGAAACTTGTCACTTGCCCTTTCAGGAATTGGAAGCTTATTTTTTGGGGGGGGGGCAGGGAGACAAGGTCTTATGAAATAATTCAGACTGGCTTGAACTTACTATGTAACCCAGACTAGCCTCAGATTCACAGCAATCCTCATGCCTCAGCCTAACAAGTGCTGGGGTTGCAGGCATGTCCCATTATACCCAGCTCATTTAGGTGAACAATAAATGAGCTATTTGAAAAGCAATTGGACTTCTTGATTCATGCATTTCAAACTCAAAAGCTCTCTCACAATGGTCATGTGATCCTAGGGATCCTCTGTGATGTATGTAATGTATTAAGGTTCTTAAAATGTGAAGAACAGAGATCTGAATCACTAAGCAAGAAGGACAGATTTAAAGATGGCAGAGCCCATCAGCTGCACTTACCTAGGAAAAGGATGGAAAAATAGTTGGAGCATTACACAAAATAGGATATTACTGAAAAAGAAAATGAGTACTGCCATAATTATTTTGAAAGTTATTTGACATTTCCTTTCATTTTTTTCTGATGGGATGAAGCAAAGCAGAAAGACTATGGAAAAGAAATTGTGGGCCTTCAGCCTAATTTTATTTTTATTATAATGCTTCTCTAAATGTTACCTCCTCACTAAAGATAGAATCTGAATACAAAGCTAAGATGCAGAACATGAGCAAGCCTTGTTGCCCTGGACATCACGGCCCTACTGCTAAGTAGAGGGCTGGTGGGGAATCACTCGAGCCACCTCTGCTCATCCCATTAGGTTCTTGAATGAAAATTGTAGATGAACCTGATTCCCCATTTTCATGGAAATCACCAAACCAATGTTTTTTTAATCTCTCTGTCTCTGTCTCTCTGTCTCTCTCTCCTTCCCTCTTTCTCTCTCTCTCTCCTTCTCTCCCTCTCTCCCTTTCTCCCTCTCCCTCTCTCTCCTTTCTTTCAAAGTCAGGTAAGTGGACTTGCTTGGATATACCCAAGTTCAAGTCCTCTGCAGTTCATACCTCCCAATTGCTAAATGTCTTGCATATCTTTGTGGATGTTATGGGTTAAGTACAATTTATCCTGTAAAGACTCTTGCAGGGAAAGCTTGATTCTGGATGTGGCACTGTTCAGAGGCGGGACAGGAGAAGTGATCTGACCAAAAATTGCTCGCCCTATCAATGGATTAATCTACTCCTGGGCTCATTGGCTCGGTGGGCTGTTGGGAGGTGGGGCCTCCTTAGCAGAGGAATTTGTTAATAACCCTTGGAGAGACATTTCTCTTCTTGGGATTTTCCCACTCCCTCTATTTCCTAGCTGCCAGGAGATGAGGAGCTCCTCGGCCATGCTGGAGCCAGCTAACCATGGACTGAAATTCTGAAACCATAAGCCAAAATGAACCTTTCTTTCTGTAGGAGGGGCTGTAAGGCCTTGTGTCCCAGCGAATGAAATCTGACCAATGCAGTGGGATAGGATATAAAATGGTCCCTTGGCACTATTACTTTTGTAATAGTGAAATGCCTTTATGTCCCAGAAGTCTTATGATATGTGGCTCCCAGTGATTGTAGGGAATTATGGTTGAGGCAAATGACACATTAGAGAGACAAGTATGCCCAAAGCATTCAATTACTAAGAGCTTATCACATGTCCCTAACCTCTTAATTTTTGAGTATTCCATAATGTATCAAATATGTCTACTTAGAGAGAAAGCATTCCAAAAATAATGAATCTATTTATTGATCATTGATTTTATATTCTTGCTAGATTGTTATGACCCTTTTTCTTTTTCTAGAGCACAAGATAGTGACATAACTGGGAACCAGAAGCTGTAACAGTGTACAGTTGATTGCTATTTCATGTTGGATCTCTTTAGATTAAACACGTCTCCCTGGAGCTAGGATCAGGATCAACTTGTTTATCTTTTAGGTTTCATCTCAATTCCTAGTTTCCAAAGGAACCTTTCCCAAGCAGGCCAGACACCCTTTCTGGTCTTTCAGTGGTTCTTTCACAATTAGCCTATATTAGTTTATAAAGGTTATTATAACAAATTGCCAGTGTCAACATGACTTTATATGACCCAAGTTTATTTTCTCCATGCTGTGGGCTAGCGATCCAGGATGCTGATTGCCAGAGCTGCTTCCTTCCCAGGCTGGTCTCTTGGCTTGCTAGCGGCCATCTACCTGCTCTGTCCTCACATGCCCTTCCTCCGGTGTGGGACTTGATCCCAGAATCCTCTTCTCACAAGGATATTAGGTTTATTGAACCTCATGTTACTTTAATAACGTTTCCAGTGTCCTGTCTCTATATACAGCCACATTTGGGTTCTAGTATGTTAAAGATTCAACATGGAAATGTTTCAGGGACACAATTCTTCTTCTGCTAATTATATGTGCATAGAACTGGCTTCACAGTGCCCATCTCACTCAAGAATATAAATGCCATGGGAACAAAAGCACCAACTGCCTGGCCTCCCTTTATGTGTCAAAACACTAATACCTTGCTTACCACTGGTCCTCTACAACTTTTTGTCAAACATAAGCATATTGTCTGAATAAATGAGCTAAGGAACTGTGGTCCCAAATATTCTGAAAGGTAGAATCTTAACAATAACAAAGAGTTAGTAGTGATTTTCAACAAATTTACAGGTGAGAACAATTAATACCCCAGAAGATGTCCATCATTGGAATGAGGGAATCAAACATGCTTAGGAGAATGCTTAATTAAATATAGAACAGAAGAGCTCATCGAGGTGGGAAACTGATCCAAACATCTGCATCATAGAGGGGGGGTCCCCACCCTGATGCTCCCTGGCTGCCAGATGGTTACGGGACACAACCCTGCCATTAAGAGCTGCTCTTGAAATATTGCTCTTTTTTGTATAAGACATGTGTAACTATCCACCATCTGCACATGAGGCAAACATGGCAGGCCTGTGAACTTCATCCTCTGCTTCAATTAAGTCATCATTAATGACTGTTTAGCTAAGACAATGTTAATGAGAAAATAATCCTGTTAGCAAGGGCAAGTAAACAGATATCCTTTGAGACCTGACTGTCATACCAAGCTGTCTGTTTGAGTGCAGAGTTTGAGTTTCACAAGATAGAAAGACATGGAAGCATTCTCTTGTGTGAGAAGCTGAAGTTAAATTGCCCTGATCTCAAGAAATGCAGGAAGCCATGGACATAGCACAGTGGCACAAGTGCCTGCCTGCCAAGTACTAATCCTGAGTTCAATTTCCAATACAATTTCCAGTATAAGTAGTGATCTCTGGGGCATGTGCAGCGTCTTCAGGCCTGGGTGATGACAATGGAAAATTTTATTTCCTAACACATTCTTGGCTGCCTACCTTGTACTTGAAAGAACTGAAGGAGATAGATTTCTCCTACGATAGCAAACAACCTACTATTCAAACCTGCTATCACTTCCCCTGTAATTTCATAGCTTCCATGTTGACAATTATCTCATATAAATTGCTTGGCTTCCCTTTAATTCTGTAAGATTCTGAAGCGTGTGTCCTGGGCTGGTGCTGCGATCCAGGCTCGCATGCAGGCTGCTCACCGGCAGCCCATATGCACTGCTGGAAGGAACCCTCCGCAGTACTGCCTTTTCTGTGAGGCCAGGAACACATTCGGGAAGCACAGGCCGGAGAAGCGAGGTGGGTGAGAACATAAGGGTTCTTGTGGTGACACAGCATAGCTTTGTTCTATAGAGCGAATAGAAGTTGACCAAACAGAGAAGGAAAGGATGCTCTATGCAGAGAAGTGAAACAGGAAGAGAAGACAAGACTTCTGAGACTCCAGAGAGACTTAGGATGCCTGTGGCACAGAGGAAAAGGAGGAAAAAGAAAAAAGAAAGCAGGATTTTGAGGGCACCACGCTCTGTGCTGCCTCAGAAAGGGGATACGGAGATCTCTCCCTGGAGGTGAACGTGATTCTTAGCTTAGAGATAGCACAATGGTCTACAACTACACTAGCAAAACACTGTCATGATCCAGCTTAAACATGTTTATCAGATCAGAGTAAGTGACAGATGTGTGTGTTCTCCCCCTTATATGTGGCCCAGGAGTTTCTGAGGTCCAGGTTACCTCAAAATAATTACCCATGCTTTAACAGCTAGGGAAACTCTAGCCTGTGATCTATGGGCAGTACACGGGAGAGGGTCTTGCTGCTGCTGCCATTTGGCCCTGGCAGTCGGCTGGCCTGAGGCTCCATCAGTCAGTGAGCATTTGAGAGGGCAGGATGCTGCCTTGTTGATTCTGTGGAAGACATTGAAACATGGTCCAGATTCTGAACCCGAGGAAAGTGTCATCCCATTGGGGTGAGGAGACTTGCATAGACAAATTCTTAATTATTACTACAAGGTAGTGAATAGGATGACCTAAATGAGCAGATCAGATGGTGGATATGAAGCATATTAGAAGGAGAAATTGCTATGGACTGGTCTACTCAAGGAAAGCCTGTTTCATCAATTTCCTGACTTGGCTTATCCAGTGACTCATTCAATCAATCAATCAATCAATCAATCAGTTACCTCTTTTTATGTGCTCTGTGTTATGCTAAGTGAGACTGATGGAAAATCAGAGTCTACGCTCTCTGTTCATACACTTTAGGAGATGACATGTTAGGACAAACTTGGACCTAAGATGACAGGATGTGGGTATGGATACTAGTGGAACAAAAAGGGGCAAGCAGGAGCGGGAGCAGGGTGGGGCTGGAACATGGAGGAACTGCACTGTTTGCTTGGAGCCAGCGCATCACTGCTCCGGGTGGAGTAGAGGGCATGCGCTGGGATCCGGAAAATAAGATGGAGAGGGCAGATAGAGACTCGGGTGCAAAAGGAATAGGCTGTCAATACAAGTGGGTGCTGTCGTCCTGTTTCCACAGTCTGCCTTACTTGTGCATCCCACGAGGTCAGTAGTCTTGCATTGTAGAGAGTTCAGTCTAGCAAGGAAGGAGCAGCAGGGCAGGCAAGTGGGCATCTGCCGTGCTGCTGCAGCAGGCTTCGCTCCCAGAGACCCGGGACACGAGACTCATCTTTCTAGGACTCAACCACTCTCATGCTGGCTCTGGCTCAGTGGGTCAGTGGCCAAGGTGGGGGCGGAGCCTGACCAGGCGGAACTCTGCCTCCTACACAATTTGTGTGCTTTGTCTCTTTTAAGTGATGACACACTAATATATGACACCCTGGTCGGGTATAATCGTGGTCACAGAGCCATGCTAGAACTGCACATACGTATCTAGAAATAGTGCCATGTCACCTGTCTTTGTTCTGAGAAGGCCCTCACTGCCTCCTTTTGCAAGGGCCCTGCCACACTTTAAGGAATAGGATAAAAGTGGAAGAGGTCATTTGATAGAAAGTGTGAGTTCAATCAACAACGTATCAAGGATGGTTAGTACAGCTTGATCATCTCTGAAAAAAAAAATGGTATCCAAGAAAACTGTAGTTCAGGTGCTAAATTGTAGCATTATGGTTCTAGTAATTGCAGTATGCTCTTTTACAATGTGACTGACATTTTAGGACTGTTTTATTCAATTATTTATATTTCATCTCCTTTGTTCTCAAAAAATTGAAGCTACCTTTGAGCTGTTAAGTGAAGGCAAAGTTGGCAGGATGTGGGAAAGCAATTGAGTTTTCTGGGGATGATGAAGCTGAAACTTCTAAGTCAAGGCAGTCAATTCTCTTTTGTTTCCACAGATGAGGAAATGCATTCAAGGAGATTAAGAAATCTATCTAAATTCATAGAAATTATAAGCATCAGGGTCTTGAGCCAGGACTAACTGGTGGATGAGGGCATTGAGGAGATGCTTAATGGATTATTTCAAAGCTTGCAAGCAGAGCCTTCAGGAGCAGCTCTCAGGCCGCAGCTCCTAGCCCATCTCTGCAGTTGGAAGGCATGACTAAGATAGAAGCCTGGGCCAGCTTTTGGGTGCAGAGGACCATGAGTGAGCTGCAGCACAGATTAGGGTGTTGCTTATCTTTCTTCACTAAAATAAGATGAAAACTCAAGAGCAAAGATGGATTTGTTAACAACTTGGCTGCAGAAAGAAAGGGGTCAAGGAGCCAGCTCAGGAACATGCAGCACAGCTCCTCAGGCTAAGAGCATCCTTTTAACTCAGTTGGTTTCCTCTGTGGAGGGAGAACTGTGCGTCACTCACCCACTCCACCTGCCATAGTCCTCCTCGGAGGACTGTCGGCGGCATCTGGAGACAGTTTTGCTGTGAGAACGGGGCTTTTCCTGGCCTCTAAGGATGATCTTCATCCACACAGAGGGAACACCACAGGGCATCCCAGCCCAACAGAGTCATTCAGAAACCCAGCACACAGGCTGGGGAGATAGCTTGGTGGTCTAAGCACCTGCCCAGCAAGCTCAAGGACCTGGGTTTGATCCCAGGTACTGCATGCATTGCCAGCCCCACACTGAGCCAGCCACCAAAACCAGGCGTGGTGGTGCACAGCTGTAATCCCAGCACTGGGAAGAATGAAATAGGAGGGTCAGAATGAGACTGAGCTGAATAGTGAGACTCTGTATCAAATAAAGAAGTAAAAGATTAAAAGAAAAAACATTACCCAGCATCAGTCCACAGAAAGCCTCCCTTTACCTCCAAACTTGGGGTGTTTAAAGAAGGACTTTGGCTTTCATGGCCTTCCGTAACTTCTCTGAGTTTCAGTTTCATGAAAACTGTACTATAAAATTGCC
>NDGN011373880.1:0-14296 GCA_002564285.1 Tympanoctomys barrerae
ATGATATCTTGTCTAAACACTATTAGTTCAAAACTTTCTTCTCATTGAACAAAGAGAAAGTAGCTATATGTCTATGCTATTTTGTAGATACAGATATGTATTTTTTTCACTATAAAATGGTCCTTCATTTATAGCCCCCTTTTTTGTTTACTTTTGTCGGAGATGGGTATTCCATTGCCGTTCATATATCGTAGGTGCATGAATTCAGCTGAGGAATCCCATATAGTCCAGTAGTCCATAATAGTAGTGGGCTATCCGCAGGACTGGCAATGTCGGAAGTTGTTGACTTGAGCCTTTTACAGCTCGGCATATTAATATGGTTTAACTTTTTATACTCGTGTTTGTACTTTTCTGCTGGATGGTTAAGACCAAGATAAAGGAAGACCTATATAACAAGAAATGTAACTTTTGTATCTGACAAGCTCAGTCACATCCCCTCAGGACTTACCCTGCAGCCCTGAACCACAGTTTGTAGGTCTTTTTTCGGTGTCAGCCATGTGGATGAATCACGCCATCAGGCTTTTGAATTGCTCCTAACCTCTGCGTACTCACTCCCCCAAAGCTCGGTGCATCTTAGGGATTAGGAGCAGGAAGGGAGGACTGAACAAAACCGCAGGGCCCGAGTCCCTCAAGCTGCGGCGGGCACGGAGCATCGCTTGAGCTGTGAGCGCACCCCTGGCTGTGGTAGGCCCGCGGGTTTCTGCTTTGTGCCAGCACCCCGGGCAATGAGCTTGTCCCTGGCAGCGGTCCGCCTGCCCAGCATCCAGAAGTGAAGCCTACCTGTCCCCTCCAAGTCCTCTGTGTGCACCTCCCTCTGCCTCAGGGTCCCAGTGGGGCACTCAGCAGGCCTGAGTGAGCTGTCCCATCCCGGAAACTTTTAAGTTTTCAGTTGTTTTTCCAGGGGCATCGACAGAAAATTCTATGTGTGGGTTTGCCGTGATATAAGGAAGTAACTGTTTCTCACATTTGGTGGACAGTTTTCACATAAGCATTTATTAAATATTCCATTCTTTCCTCATAGATTTGCAGTGCTCAAACTCCCAAAACTATGTAATAGTTTTTCTTATATTTTGAGTCAGTCTATTTCTAAGCTCTGTTTTATTCTATTCCATTGATCATTTTATCCAGAGCCAATTCACATTGCTTAAATTATAGTGGCTTATAAATTGTACACCTGATAAAGTAATTCCTCTATCTTACCTTTCTTTTTGAGAAATGTGTTAGCTCCTTTTGAACTGTTTTCATATTTTAGAGTGAATATTTAAAAAAAATAGGAGACTGCTTTCTCCAAAGATATACGTAGCAGTGCTGATACTCAAAATAAAAGCCCACACTCTGCTTGACAGGAGATGAGGGTCTCAGGACATAGGCTGTAACCCATCTTTCAGCCACCGAAGCCTACCCTGACCCAAAGCCCCACCACTTACCTTCTGAGGACCACCAAACAGGGAAGCATCAAGCTGATGAGACAATAGTGGTGGCACTTTCCAGCCCAAGAGAAAACAAGACCAAGGAGGACGGTGGGGAGCCAGGGGTGAGAGGCGTCTGTTAGCCTAGCCCTCTCCTGAGGGACTTTTTCCCTCACACAGTCCTTGGCCCACACCCCAAAATTAGCAAACTTCTTTATCTAATCCACTATAGTGAATACAAGAAATAACCATTTCATTGTCATTGTAAACCATTTTAGAACTAGAGAAAGTTTGGTCTTCCGTGTAGCTGAAAAATGTGCCCAAGATGGCAGACGACTAGCAGCCTAGAGGTTGTCCTTGGAAGACAGACGGGAAGAACATTTACCTGGTGAAATTCTCTTAGACCGCAGCCCCGCAGGGGAACAGCGCTGCACGAGTGAGACGGGCACCAGTCACCTCCTGAGGCAGCCTCACATGGAGCGAACTGAAGCCCACAGTCCTGCAGCAAATATTGTTCTCTCATTACTGATCTTTAAAAAAAAAAAAAAAAGCTTCCACTCATTTCCAGATGTTCCAGATTTCAGAAACAGAGACCTTTGAGCCAAAATGAAAAATCAATCCTTTAAGATATAAAATTCAGTGCAAAATGTTTAAAGCACAGTAAATGGGACCCGAAGAGTGCCCCTCTCACCTGAGTTTGCTCTGCGTACTGTTCACAGGCCATAACTCCAGCAAACGCTGCCCCCCTGATTAACAATTTTATGACTTTTTTTTTAAACAAAATGTCTCATGTGTAGCATTATTTTAAAAAACAGGATGTTAATATTGATAAGATCTGGGAAATTATTTTATGTTTAAGGAAGTGCTATGGGTACAATAACAGATGTGACCATCTTATGCATGTGTGACACTTTAGTCTGCCAGCTTTAGAACACAGTTTCTTTCTACACGCCTTCATGTGTTCTCAGTCTATTTCCTGAATGTAAGAATCTGCTGAGTATTTAGATTTAACACTGTAGAAAATAAAACCTGATCAAATGCTTGCTTATTTATACATTCCATAAATACTGTTGTCTATTATATTCCAAATATCTTGCTGACCACTGAGGATTTAGAAATAAGCCTTAGGCTTTTGTGGAGTTTAACACTTGAAGGGGATGATAGTTAAATAAATGAGGGTGAATCATCTTGAACACCATGATGAGAGGCATTTAAGCTACACCACCAGGGGACCCAACCTTCCTCAGCATCAGGAAGATGTACCAGGGTAGCGGCATTTAGCTAAACCTGGAGGATAGGAAGAAGTAGCCAGGTGCAGAAGCGAAATATGATAAAGTATTTCTAAGAGGGAAGGGAGAGCCTCTGGGGAGAAACAATTGCTTGTCCAGAGGCGTGACTACCATTCAGGGCCTTACAGAGTTTCGGGTTTTGTTTCATTATGTTTTGTTTTACAGGCTGGGGCTCAAATCCAGAGCCTCGCGTGTGCTAGGCAAGCCCTGCACCCCTAAGCTACACACTCAGGACCAAGGTGAAGTAAGCTTTGAGGGAGCAAATACGTGACTAAAAGTATCATTTATAGGACTTTGAAGGTGCAGGGCAGCGAGTCTAATGCATATTTCAGTGTACATGCATTTGTATTGAGCTCAGTCTGGGGGAGAAATTTCCCTGCATTGGGTTAAATACTAAATAGAACACGGTGCAGACAGCTGGACAGACTGAGACCTCACTTAGGAGCAGCGCTCATGTGAGCGGATGAGAAATGGCTGCCGAGGCGCTTGCTCCCTGGTCAGCCGTGTCCCGCGCTGAGGAGCTCCCAGGCCTACTCCAGCCCAGCGCACATCTCCTCTAGTGTTCCCCTCCGGGCTCTGCCTCCCAGATCCGAGCTACACCCCTTCTCACCTCTGTCAGAGCTTGTCACAGCGTGATGGTTTCAAGTGCGCCTCTGCTCAGGTGTGAGTCCTGCAGGTTGGGGCCACTCGAGAGAAGAGGCTGGGGGGCCTGAGCCCAGGCTCGGGAGCCCTGCAGCGGGCGAGGGCCTGGCCTGCGCTCAGCTGCTCAGGGCTGTGGGACGGCAGCTTTCTCGGCTTTATCATTTCACACCCGGGTGACGATGTGCGTGCGGTGCTGTGCGGAGCTTCTGGGCTTATGAGCACTCTAGACATTTGGGGAGTGAGTGGAGCATGAGGGGACGGCTACGTGGGCAGGCGAATGAGGAAAGGCGAGGGCTGTTTGCAGGACTGCTCATCCCCAGCTCAGCGGCCAGAGTCCTAGCAGCTCAGTGCTGGGCCAGCCTGAGCCGGAGAGGCCAGATCGCGAGGCATGGGACCGGTGGGAACAGCGGGACTGCTGCCCATGGCCCGGCTTCTCAGCCCCTTCCAAGCTCTCCTGTGCGTCCTCCCGGTGGAGCAGGTGGTGGCTCACGATGTGCCTGCTTGTTTACTCACGCACTAGGAGACGGGATGAACAGTCTGCTGTGTGCTGGAGACTGTGGAGGTGGAGATGTGGTACTTCAGTGGTGTGCTCACAGGGGTGCTACACCAATGCCGGTCAGCAGCTGGGGCTGCTCCACAGGGGCGTGCCGCGGTGCGCGAGAAAAGGCGCTTGTAGTGGAGCCGCTGAAAGAATGAGCCACGGCTAGGATGACGCCCAGGGATGCAGGTCAGACCTGCTCTCTCAGGGGACTTTCCTGACTTCAATTCAAAAGGGACGTTGACATTTTTGTGTTGCTTCATGAGAATCAGAACATGCGTATCTTCATTTGTTGAGGCGCTTCTTGTGCAGGAGGAATTAAAGTGTGGGCCCACTCCTGGGGGCCTCTTGCTCAAGAGGAAGTGGAGGAGGCTAATAAGCGAGCAGCTCGTAACAGCACATCAGTGCAGGGGTTAAATCTCTCTTTGCCATCCGCCTCTGCTGTTTTTAAACACTATGAGCCTCAGCTTCCTCACCTTTGAAATTGCATGATAACAGCATTATCTTAGCAAAACTGTTTGTAAAACTCTAGTAAGATCATTGCTGCGCAGTGCTTCTTACGATACGTACAACATGGTGACGCCCATTAAGTGATACCCGGGGTCGTTTTGCTCTTTGTTTATAGACTAGAGGACATAACAGAACGGAGAACAGACCACTGTAGCAGCACTGAGAAGGCATGGCCCACGTGACCTAGGCAGAGGCTCCCACGGTGGCCTCAGGGCGGGCGGGGATGACTGAGGACCAGGCAGGAGAAGCCAGAGCGGGGAGTTTGGGGTCTCCAGAACAGTGAGGCTGTGAAAATACCAGAGCAGTTCAGAAAGCTCTTCAGAGAAGTTCTGTAGGGTGAGTGGACGAGATCCAAGCTAAGGTTCTGCATGGGGGAGAGATGTAGGTATCCCAGGAGACGACGTCCTCGGTGACCATGCTGTAGCCACTCAGCAGGCAGAGCAATTAGCCGAAGGAAGTCTTGAGGCTTCAGCTCCGCAGAAGCGTCAGTAGCAGGCACGGATCTTATGCTATGTGTGCCGTGTCTGCACATCTAGAGAGTGCACAGAGTCGTGTAGGAGAGTAAAGCTGCTGTGGTGATAATGGCGAGCACTGCTGCAACTTGACTCATTAAAATAGCTTCTTGTCTACACACAAAAGGAGGTTTGAACTGGCAATACGGCTGCAGTGTGGAGTTAACTAAAATCAACAGTACACAGAGGGGAAAACCGCGGCACAGGCAGGTGAAGCAACTTTTACAAGATTACACAACTCGGCAGTCATTGGAGAGCCCACCAGCAACCACTGTTCTTATTCCAAGACCCAGGAACTTTGCAGAAATGGTTTTCTCTACTATTGCAGCTCTTTCCTTGTCAACCTACGATGTTTTTGCCTGAGAGAAAGTACTTGATTGTCTATGAAAAAAATCTGTCTGCCTCTCCCTGTTCTACTTCCCTAGAGTACTGCGGAAGGCGCCTTTACTAAGCTTGTTCCTTGTCTTCATCTCAGCTCTTTTGTGTCTCTGACATCTGAGCTTTCCATTTTTATGATCATCCCATATCTCACCTTGCTGCAGTCCCAGACAATGGAGAGTGTGCAGTTTAATTAATCTGTCACTTTCCAGAGCACACGCATCCATTTTAGAGGCAATTCTGGCCTTGGTCAGCCAAGCTCCTCTCCTGCCTGCTACCTCGGGAGGCGATGCCTCCTCTTGCTGGCCCTGTGCACAGGATACCCTTGTTCGCACCCTCCTCTCCTCCCTGCTCGTTCTTGCCCGCTGCCTGCTCAGGACAGCAGCTGCGCCGATTGCTCCAAGCCTGACGATGGCTGTGATGTGAGGGCCTTGTGTAAGAGCAGAGCACACCAGGTAGAGAGACTCTGAGGAGCGGTCACCTCGCGCACTTCCAGGGCTTCTGGGGACAACTTCCAGAGTCTGTCCATGTCTCCCCGGGAGCCACGAGCTCCTGCTCCCACAGAGGCAGGGCCTGCGCACCGGGGTGGCCCTGCTGGCCACCGCCACAGAACCCAGCATTCCCCTCGACTCTCTCCCTGGCTGGGTGGTCCAGGCCCCGAAAGGGAGGGCGCAGCCTGCTGCAGGCACTTGGCTGGCTTCTAGACGTGGTGGCAGGTGTGGCAGCTGTGACCGGAAGGGAGGGCTGGGCTGGGCCTGTGTGCTTGGGTGTGACACAAGAGAAAGGGAGGCCTCCGGAGGCCTGGAGGCCGCCTAGCAACAGCACATGCAGCCAGCCCTGTGCCCCTGTGCTCCTCTGCTGCAGCTCGCCAGTGTGGCTGGACTTGCTGATAAGGGAGGCGGGGACTTCCCGTCTGACGCATAATCCACTGCCCATTATGCTGGGTACAGGGATTCCGGCCCACTCAGCGGCAGCGCTCATGCCCACCCCATCTGGCCCTCAGAAGTTTCACGCTCCTGAGTCTCTTGCTCCTGAACACGCGGGGCCCTGCCTACCTGTGGTCCGTGCCTCCATCAGATGCAGTGGGTTTCCCAGCCCGTTCCTATAGCAACGCAGTTGTCTGGTTCTATGTGGATGCAAAGATGCCGTGGTCACTCAGGCTTGAGGTGGAGCCCGCTGCCCGCTGGGCCGCCCCATCTGCCCGTGTGCCCACATGCCCTCACTACTGTCGTGTGCCTCACATTAGCAAAGCCTCCCGAGAGGCTGGGGTGTCCTCAGACTGTCTTCCTTCCCACCCCTGGGAGAGCCAGTCAGCCTCACGGGAGGCAACAGTAGACACATATCAGTAGTCTCATTTTATACCTGTGCAGTGCAGCTCTGAGGCATTAAATGATGTCTGAACTCACACAGCCAGTTAGCAACAGAGCTAGTGCTCAAAACTTTTTGTTTCATTCTAACTCGAGATAGCCTCTGCAAACATCCAAGGGAATAAACAATAGGACAGGAGGGACAGGCTAAAGACCAACACTCATGTGCTTATGGAAGCAAGTGACCCTTTCAGATCAGCTCCTGGTGTCCTCTCTACCCTCCCCATGAGGCAAAAGACTAATCCTTCTAAAGCTCCCTGCTCTCCGTCTGCCACCTTAATCCCCCAGATCCCATCTGTTACGTCTGTGGACAGATACGCGTGGCCCATTTAGCTGCAGTGATTCGGGGCAGAATGGCAGGGCAGGACACTGGGACAGAGTTCCCCTATTAGAAGGGGCAGACTGGAGCGCAGACAGATTCAGGACAGAGGCCAGTGTGGAGAGCATCAGGCAGGCAGAATGCAGCACAGACAACCCGCACACACACAGCTGCGTGGTTGGCAGCGTGGGGTTCGGCAGTTTTTCAGAGTGCCCTGAGCTACGGGAGGGTCTCATGAGTGAGGACACGAGAGTGGTGGGATCCAGGCAGCTGGCTGCCAGGCCCAAGCAGCAGGCACGGGGCTCGGAGCCCAGCCAGGCGCAGGGTGAACCCCTGCCATCACCCGCCTGGCCTCAGCACGGGTCCTTAGCTGTGGGGACCCTTCCAACCAGAACCAGGTCCAAGGGGCGAATGTTGGCTCCGGAAACAAGGCTTTGCGGATGTCGTTCAAGGATGTACCTGAAGTCCAGCTTCAAGGAGGAAAAGATTGCTGAACTTGGGAACAAGCAGGACTCGATAGCCCTCAGTTCTCACTGTTACGCCCCTAGCGGTTCTGGGTGGGCACTGGCCGCATTGCGAGTAACACCAAAACCTGTTTCAGGACTGACATCGCACGTCCACGGCGGCACGGCTGTGTGGCCTGCGGGGGAGGCAGCCAGCACCTCGGCACTGCCAGCGCTGCACCCCAGGGGCTGCAGAGGGAGTTTGCAAGGCTCCGCCCTGCCCTTGCACAAAGAGACCGGGACTTGCGTCCTGCTGTGCTGCTAGAATGCGGCGCGCGGCGTTCTGGAGGCCACGGTGGACTGGGCTCATGAGGCCGTTGCCTTCCACTTCAGAAGCCAGGACTTTCATTTGCTTAACAAGTGCTTTAGGGCTCGGCTCCGTGAGATCAGGACGACGTGAGGGCTGCGGGCGGAGCGTGAGCAGCGGCAGACCTTCCATCTAGTACAGAAGAGAACCAGCGCGCGCACTGCCGGAGGCGCCGTGGGAGCAGCCCGGGGTTCTGCGGAAGCACACGTGTGGGCGACAGGCGAGGCGGGCTCAAAGAAGGCTTCTATGTTTACACGCAACTGGTTACCCCCAGCCCCCACCTCCATCTGTGTAGCTCACTCAATCCTCTTTGGAGGCCAAATCATAAAGAGCCACATTTAATGTTGTTTATTATGCCCTTCATTAAAGTCTAGCTTTGTTACATTCTAGCTCTAAATTTCTGGTGACTTGAAGGTAATTCAACTTGAAAAAGGGGGCGATGAGATAGCTTAGTGGACTAAGCGCCTGCTTAGCCAAGTGCAGGGACTGGGGTTTGAACCCCAGAACCACATGCTGAGCTGGCCCCACCCCCGGGCATGCTGAGCCAGCCACCGACCAGGCGTGGTAGCGCATGCCTGTAATCCCAGCGTTAGGGACGCTGAAAACAGGAGGATCACTATGGGTCCAAGCTGCATATTGAGACCCTATACCACATACAATAAATAAATAAACAAATTGAAAGAAATTAACATTTCTCTCATTCTAATGAAAACATCTCCCTTAAACTCTGCCCCTGAGGGGTAAAGTCCTCCCTCCAGTGACTCTTCTGCTTACTGTGTAGAGCATGCCTGTGAAGCTGCACCTACGCTCTGAGCCCAGCAGTGCTGCACGTCTGTGCCGCCGTAGTCTGCAGTAGCTCATACAGGCCTGCCCTCACTGACCGAGGAAGACCCCGTCTTACCAGGATGATTCATGCACACATTAAGGTTTAAAAAGTACTGAGCTAGCAAAGAACAAGAGATATTGGCTGAGATCAGTTTTACCATAAGAAGGGAGACCTTCATAAATTTAAATCCTGCAGTCCTAACAGGGAAGGCAAATGCGGGCTAGACTTAAAAAGCAAGCAGAAGGGGATATGAAATTCTGGTGAGAAATGGCAATCTCATGAAGGTGTGCTGGGGGTGGGGGAGGTAGGAAAGGCGGCTTGGAAGGCCCACTTTGCTCAAGGATGAGCTGGGGAGTCTTCACGGTCCCGTCTGGAGTTTAGAAGTTTCCTAGGGAGCTGGGAAAGTGCTCCCGGTGGCTCTTCCCTTCTCCCTACTAAGTCTGAGCTCAAAGCTGTTCTGCTCCGTCACTGCCTGCGACTGACAGCACCGCCTGGACAGAGTGCAGAGCTACTGACTAGAAAGCCCTCTAAGGCCTTGCTGAGTGGCCCTTCACAACCAAGTACCATAGCCCCACAGTGAGGAGACTTGGAGGGACACCTGAGCGGGCAGATCAAGCCATGAATGTGGACAGAGGCCTGAGGTAGCAGCTGAGTGTTCCTCACAAAAACTTTACCACTCCTAACGAGCTTTCACATACAGTCTTCTGTCTTTCCAACAACAAAGCTTCTGAATCTGCCCTGGCCCTTCAGCAGGAACTTGTCCATCTGCTGCTCTCCGCAGGCCTGTTTCTCTGGTATGTCATTGCTGGCCTTTGGCTGCTGCAGAGCTGTAATGAGTGACTGAAGCTCGTATGTATAGGGCTCAGCAAGCTGTGTTTCCTCAGCCCAATGAAATGCTGGTCTGCTGGGAGCTATCCTGGAAGCAAGAGCATGGCTAATTCTCTCTACAACGTTACTCTGCCATGTGGCTTTAACACGTCCCTTATTTAAAGAGTTGACTGTGATGTTTTTAGAGCACATTCAGCAGGCACACAGAGCACCTCAAACTGAAACCAACAGCTCCCTGCTGTGGGGCATTGGAGACAAAAGCCTGTGGTGTTGTGCTCAAGGTTGCTGCTCTGGTCAGATAGTGAGAGGCTGTCGTTGATGCTAGGATCGTTCCAACGTATTCGTTAGTGATGCTGTTTGCTATATAAGCCAACATGAGGTGTGCTTTAAAGATATAATGAACATTTGTTTTTTAAAAATGTATTACAGCAAAAGACACATTGGCATTGGCCTATCTCCAAACACTCCCTTTTCGCACACCTGTGTCCAGTGATCTTGCTACTTTCTGAAGCAGTGGAGGTGTCCTCCTTCCCGAGGGCCTTTGCTTGCCTTGTCATCGCTGCTTTGATGTCCTGACTTGATTCAAAACACTTACCCTTTGGTATAGGGAATAGCCAGAGGCCGCGGGGCCCCAGACCTGGGAGACAGGTTGGGCTAGGGGACCCCTGAGTTTTGTACAAGCCTGCCTTTCCACCGGGGGGCACTCCCACTCAGCAGTACCATTCACCATGTTTTCATGGCACCTCATAAAGACACTCACAAAAGAAGACTTCTCCAACTGTTTCATAAAGTAAGAAGAATGATAAGTGTGCTTGAAGCTAAGGGGAGAATCTGGGGGGAATTAGTGGCAATGTGCCCTTTATGGTAATAAATTTGTAAAAATTTAAGCATTTGCTGTATGTTTCTGTCATACCTCATACATATAAGTAAAGCCCAACAAACTAAATCATATATACCATAAAGAATAGCTTATGTTAGCGAGACATTTGTCACATTCTCATTGAATTATTCTCATAAACCTACAAATTTTTCTCCCGTCTAAAAGACAAACAAAAATGCCTCCCCATTTTTTGCTGCCTCTTCATTTTTCTGCTTTGTTTTCAGCAATATTCCTTGCAAAGTTGTCCAAATATTCTGCCTCCCCCCTTCCTGCTTTATCTCCAGCCCATCTTGCTGCATTTCCAAGGAGGAAGTTTTACACAGCACTCAGTGGCCGCCACTGTCCATTCCAGTGGCTGGCTCAGCCCACGTCATTCTGGGCTTAGCAGCACGGAGTTCTGCCGTCGCTCGTCTGGACCCATTTTCCCCGTGGTTCTCCAAGCTGCCTGTGACTGGCCTGTGCTGGCTTCCTGTTTCACTTGCCAGACTCTTAAGCAATTGAAAGCCCAGGTGTCCGTCCTCCAGTCTCTTCACCATCTCCGTTCACTTTCAGGTGACCCCAGCCGCGTCACAGCATTAAACACCTCCTCCACACAGTCCTTCTCAAGCTTGCACTTGTAGCCTGGATCTCTCCTGAACGCCAGACTCCGTACCGAGCTGCCTACCTGGCAGCTTCCCTTGAGGCCTTGACAGCCTGTGTGAAGTTCCCAATGCCCAACCCCCATCATACCTCGCCCTCAAAACAAAAGCGAAGCAAAACTACTTCAGTCTTCACCTGAAGAGGGACTCTGTCTGTCTCTCTGTTCCTCCAAGAATCTTCTAGCTGCCCTTGGTGTGTTGCTTTCTCTCCCCCCCCCCCCGGNCCTCCCGAGCTCCCGTGGGCTCCAGGAACATCCCACTGCCACCACCGTGTCCCAACCGTGGCCAGCTTTCTCAGGGTTACTCTGTAGCCTTTCTCACTGGTCTTCTTCCAAGTACAAACTATTCAACACAAAAATGACAGAATGATCTTTAAAATACACATCAGCTCATGCTATACCTCCATTCCAAGTCCTCTCATGGCTTTTCTTATTATCCAAATTAAAAGGTAAGATTATAAAATTTATCTACAAAATCCTGTAGAACCATTTCGCCTCACCCCACCCACCCACTGCAGTCTTCTGTCTTCTACTCCGCTCTTGCCAGCCTGCATGTCATGGTCTGGGCATGAGAGTCATGTCTTATTCGAGAAGCAGAGGTCCCCAGCTGTGCCCTGGCTCTTGCGTCACTTCCTTCAGGTCAGAGCCCGGCTTATTCCGGAGTCTCGTTTAATCCACCCCCAACTCCCACCACCAACATACTGTGACCCCAAGCCTGTTTCCTTTATATCATTTATTAGCGTGTGATCTACTACTTGCTCAAATGTCTATTATCTGTCTTTCTACACTAAAATATGGCCTCCAGGAGGGCTAGAACTCTTATTACAGCTATTACCACCATTTCTGTTGTAGACACAGGAGGTTCTCAAAATGCAAGGAAGCAAAAGAAGAAGGAAGAGGGAAGGGGGAATGGAAGGCAAGGGAAGGTAAAGCAAGAGAGGAAGGGAGAAGGGAAGGAAGGAAGCAAGCAAGCAGGGTAGGTAAAGGGTCGGGGGAAAGGAAGTAGGACAGGCTGATGTAATCTCACGGGTTTACAGTATGCTTTGGTGTTGTTATTTCTTACAATTTTTCAGATGTGAGAGTTTAAACAACAAAAGCACTTTTGTCCTTTCATACTGGATTTGTATTCACTATTTACTAATCAAAGAACATTATGAGATTCACTTAACCTGTGTAAGCCACATTTCCTCATTATAAATTGGTGTAACTAGTCCAACCTACCTCAAAAGACTATTTTAAAAGTTAAACAGGACAGTGTCTTTAATTTGTTTAGTAACATGCCTTAAATATTGTTATGGTTTGTCTCTAAGTGTCCCTCTAAAGCCTCATGCAGTCATGGGATGGACTTCTAGAGTTTGCAATTAACTTATGATCCACTGGGATTATGGTTGATCCAAGGCTGAGATTATGGGTTAGTACTGCTGGGATTATGGGTGTTAGAGCTACACCCAACCTGAAGTGGATAGCCTGAATGTAACATAAGAGAGAGGGACTTTCCCGTCGCCACTGTGGCTGCTGCTCCTCCCTTGTGCTCTTGCTGCTTTGCTGTCTTCCGCCACCATTAAATGACTGCCCTGTGCCCGCCTGCCTTGGAGCCGGCTGAGTATGGAATGAGCCCTCCAGCGACTGTGAGCTGAATAAGCCTTTCCTTGCTTCCTTTTGGGTGTCAGGTATTTGTCCCAGCAAGGAGAAAAGACTAACGGAGAGACACATATGTGAAAGCTTCCATACACATTGGCTATTTTATTATTGGCCAGTCTTCATACATGTAATCTTACTAAAATTTTAAATTACTACAGGTTAGTGTTAGTCGCAGAAATTTACATTTTATTTAGTCCTCATGTGTTATTTTAAAGTGTTACTAGATACTTTTGACTGGTTCTTTCTCTTCTTTTCACTATTTAAACAAACTTTACCCACAATTTTATATTCTTGCTAAACACAAAGAAGTCTTAGAGGTCTAATGTGAAAAGACTGTAAAAAGCTTAGTTTTTACACCTTTTTCTTTGTATTCTTGAAGCCATTATTCCTGAAGATGCAAACTAAGGAGGCCTTTTGAGTAGTTCTGCTGAAATGAGCATAAGGCGCCCTCTTCTTTCCAAGAGCCCTTGTAAAGTATTATCCTCATGTGCTTCCGCCCGAGCAATAGCCCACCACACCCCCAGGAGCTGAAGATCTCCACCAGACAGGACGGTGCACGTTTCCTTCCGCATCAGGAGACAGGGAGGATTTGAAACACCAACAAAACTAGCTGTCGGAGGCGTGGTGAAGGGCTGTGAAGCTGCGCAGGTGACGGCCTCACAGTCTCGTCGCCCCAGAGCACCCAAAGCTCTAGTGATAGTCGGGACGACTCTTGGATCTCCAGCCTCCCCTTTCAGTGCGTCTCACCCCGTGCTGGGCTTTTCTGCCTTCTGCTCCCCACCCGCCCTGAGCCCCCCGCCCAGCTGCCCCTCCACCTGCAGGCCTTGTCCTCAGTGGTCTGTCAGAGAGCAGCTCCGGATTCCTCACGTAAGCTGCACTGCATTAAATAAATCAAAGAGCGGTGTGTAGGGACACAGAGGCCCGATCTCATGTGCCGCTGGAGGCAACCGCGGGGGCTGATCAGTGTAGGTAAAGACTAGGGTCTGAGCAAAGGGGCTGTGGACTCAGCTTGCTGGCATACTTAAAGATAGCCTCACAGGTCTTCTCATGTTTATTCTCTAGAGATTAAAAAATGTCAAAACTCTGGAAGCCACAAATCTATGATCTCTGTCATAATTCTCCTAAAATCACATTTTTTCTGGAAAGTACATTCATCTGATAAATTAACAATAACAAAAACAATAATATTAATATCCATTCTATTAATCAAGCCTTGATAATATAAAACATTTTATTTGCATTTTCTCCTTCGATTTCTTTAGTCACTAAGTCCATTTCACTAAGGAGAAAATCAGAGATGCTGAGACTGGAATCAGTTGCCCAGGCCTGAGGCCACACCGAAGGCCACCTTCCCGGGGGGCAAAGCCGCAGGCTGTGGATCGTGTACTCACATGCTGGGTCGCTTTGGCTTTGTCTGTCTGTGGCATGAAGACGCCCCTAATTGTTTGCACCTTCACAGGCCGCCACTAATATGTTCTGGTAGCTGTCCTCGTACTTGCGTCTTATTGCTACTCGCTGTTCCGTGTTTATTGGATCTGCCCGTAGGAAATGCGTGGCTTCATGCTTTTATTTTTCACTTTAAGCCACAATGAACAGCCAACTGGTGTATAGAGTTTACAACGTGCTTTTTTCTTCTTCTTCTTTTTTTTTTTTTTTTTTTTTTCCAGAACCGGAGATTGAACTCAGGCCCTTGCGCTTGCCAGGGAAGCG
>NDGN011373889.1:0-15727 GCA_002564285.1 Tympanoctomys barrerae
TCACGTAAATTTTCAATACAAAGTACTTTCATCTGTATTTTTTTCAGTTTACTAAATTGTTAAAACTTAGTTAATCATATAGCTGGGATGTTTTAAATGTTGTAGAATAATTACTAAAATTTATTTGACAAAAATAGTAGATATATATGACTTTCATTTTCATTCAGTTCACAAACAGATATTCATATTTTAAATTGAATAGTTTCTCATGTGTTCACAAATGTGAAATGAAATTACAACTTCTTTAAGACCCAAGGACGCTGTTAAAATATGATAGAAACTGAGTTCAGCAGCTGGAATGAAGAAATTGTTGTGGACCAGAGTCATAGACTAGCAGTCAAGGAGCATATTCTCTTATTGATGGAGTGGTTCACTGGTAACTAAGTGTGCACAAAGCAGGAAGTCAAGATTTCCAGGAAATAAATAGAAGTCTCAATTGTCTGTCACG
Source organism: Tympanoctomys barrerae (assembly GCA_002564285.1). Classification (NCBI taxonomy): domain Eukaryota; kingdom Metazoa; phylum Chordata; class Mammalia; order Rodentia; family Octodontidae; genus Tympanoctomys; species Tympanoctomys barrerae. Next base: position 449 of record NDGN011373889.1, read on the forward strand.
TAAGGGTACTGAAATGACATTGGAACAGAAAGATGGAGCAGCCAGTTGCCATTGTTAACCAAAACTGGAGAAATTAAGTACCGAATCAAGGTTCAGGACAGAAGACTTAAATCTGATAAACTCCATCAGAATTCTCAATTTTCTGTCTTTGACCATAGTTCTACAAGATAAATACAACAGTTTTCTTAGATGGAAAAATAAAAACACTTCCTTTAGATGTACACAAATTATACCACAACAGAAGTAAAGAAAGTTGGCCTTATCAACGTGACCTTGTGGTGCCTCAAACTGAATTTGTCAGCTTTGCAAATAAATTTCTGACACAGCTTTCTTCTTTCTTCCACCAGTGGTTTTCTTCATGCCCAGATCATCAGTCTATATATCATGGCTTCAAAAAGAAATAACAGAACTACTACCTGACACTAAATAGGAAGCAGGCTTACTGGCTCGCAGAGCTGACCCTGTCAGGGCTGTTTAATGTTTAATGGCCTTGATTTCAGGGTTGTGCAGTGCCACATCTTACAGAGCATTTGCCTCGCTCATCTCGCCATTGCTCGCTCTTGCTGTCCACAGTGGGTGATGCTGAGCGTCTCCTCACACTGCTGTCTGGTCGCAGCATTCAGGATGCACACTGTTTTGATCACATCTAGCAGAAAAGCAAGTTTTTCTGGAAGAGCACCCAAAATTTGAAAGCCTTTTCCAAAAGTTCTTAGCACATACATCTTCTTTACATTGGCCTCACATGGGTTCCAGAGTGGGTCACCTGCTTATTTCTGAGTCACTCCTTGGCAGATCATTTGAGATTATCCTGACATCATACATGTTTGCCTTTAAGTTGAATATAGAGTTAATTTTTCCTAAGGCGCATGAGCTGCATCATGGAAAAGTGAATACTGTAGAATATTGTAATCAATTTAGGAAGTAACAGAAAAAGAATATTAGAAGGTAATCAAAAATGTCTTCTTAGGGATGGTGAGAGCTCAGTGGACTAAATGCTGCTTAGGCAAACTCAGGGGTTCAATTCCCCGCTCCACATGCCACACTAGCCCTGCCCCCAGGCACGCTGAGCCGGCCAGTGAGTCTGGACAGGGTGGCACAGGCCTGCAGTCACAGTGCAGGGGAGGCTGAAACAGGAGGATCACTATGAGTCTAAGCTGTGCAGTGAGACCCTGTACCAAATACATAAAAAAATTAAAAGATATGTTCTTTATTTTAAAAATGTTTTTATATTCCTTTGTCGGATGTATGACGTACTTCTGTTGCTTTTTTCCCCACTGAATCATGATAAAACTTTGAACCTTATGTGTAGTCATCTTGCAGTTCATTTTCCATGACACATCTAAACTGATCTTTATTTCAAGAAACTGTAATGCTTCTTTTTGCCTGCTATATAAATTTTAAGCTTATTAAATCTGACGTATCAAAGTTCTCAAATTTTATCCTACCTTTCCTAGTGGATCTTACTTATATACAATTGTCTGTTGTTTTAGTATTCTTCCCACAAAACATCCCCACATGAATTATGATGATTCCTGCCAGTTGTTGTTACAAGGAAATAGTCTGCTAAAAACATGTATATACACTTAAGCAGGTTGCCATACTAATAAATGTCTAGACGTGAATGGCTACTACATCTGCTGTCTTGCAGTTGTAGATTCCAAAGGTAACTTGTATTAATCTCTTGATGTCTCAATAAATTTAAAATTAAAATATTTATACAAGTTTTTATTTTCCTGGTGGTAGTGATAGTGGTGGTGGTGGTGGTGGTGGTGGTGGTAGTGTGTGTATGTGTGGTTGTGTGTGTGTATCTTGGGGGGTCAAGCTCTATATACACACAGACATCAAGTGATAGAAAATTATAAATGATGTGTCTATGTATTGCTAACACATGTAACATTTTTTCATTCAATATTTTATATGAGCCTTCTTTGAGCAAACTAAATTCTCTAAGTACCACATATTATATCATATTGAGCCATCCTAACAGGAAGAGGGGAAAAAATTAACTGATTAGCTGGTTTAGAAAACACAACTGAATTTAACTGTTCCCCAATTCTGAAAACAATTGTGGCAGTGATTTTTATCAGCTATCAGAAATGTTACTTTTCTCCCACACTTACAGAACAACTGAAATATGGTGAAATAAATATATAATTATTGTGTAGGGGACATAACCATTGTTTATAATAATAGCTAACATTTTGGTGTGCTTACTTTGTGCAATCACTCTCACTTTTTGTGTGCATTTAATCCTCACAACAGTACCTAAAGGTAGTTACTATTATTTTTACCCAATTCATGGATAAAAGGATCTGAGGCACAGTGATTCTGATTTACTTAAATAAGGTCATCCCTGCTGGCAAAGAGTAGAGGTGGGACATGAACTAGGCCCAAATTCAGCATCAGAAACAGTTAAAATTTCATTGATCATTCAACTCACGTGGGCTGCAGATATAGATAGATCAGCAGCATAGCACCTGCCTGGCAAGTACAAGACCGTGAGTTGGATTCCCGGAACTAAGAAATAAAAATAAAGCAAATGTGCATACACTCCCCTCCCCAACACACAGATATACTCATTTACTTCAAAAGGGTATACTTGTAGAGTACAAAGATTTAAACAAACTGTCCAAAAAGTAATAGGTTTAAAAATTGGTCCCATATGCCTCAGCATAAATGATTTATGTTTTGTGTCCAATAGCTTAAAGTCAGTTTCAGCTTTATTAATTGTTGAATGAGATTATTTTTTATGTGCTTTTTGTTGTTTTGTGAGTCAGGGTCTCCAAATGTAATTCAGGCTTGCCTTGATCTCACAGGGAACCTCCTTCCTCAGCCTCTGGACCCCAGCTCATGAATGACATTCTTAATTGCTCTTTCACATTAACATAAGGATGTTACTGTTTAAGTTTTATAGTTTGCAATTTTCTTAAATACTTGATGAGGGAAAGAGCTTACTGACTTGGAATTATTTACGAAGCCAGAAGAGTTTATAGAGTCAGATTTGAAATATATATCAAATGTTATTTAATTTGACCATTTTGAAATTAAAGTATTTTTAAGGAGTTTAAATTCTTTAAATTTGCAAAGTGTGGAATATATATGATTAGTTTAATAATTTATGTTCAAAAACAAGAATCTTATCATATAAAAAAAGAAGCAAATACTTATATTAGAGCAGTTGAGTTCTCCCAAAATTGTGTTTTGAATTTTACTAAGGAACTGTCCTCAGCTTAATTACAGCTATTCTTGTACCTCCTGACATGTTTTTAACATTAATTTAGGTTATAATTAAAGGCCTTTAACTGTTACATACATTCAAAAAAAAAAAAGGCATGTAACTATAAGTAGTAGATTTTTGTGTTTTTTTTTTTTAATCCAAACGAACTAAATTTGGAAGCTTTCAAGTTGTAGCACCTTTTTAGCAAAAGGAGTTTCACATTTGTTCTGTAACTTGGTATTGAAGGGCTTGAGGAGGCCAGACTTGGTAGATAGCTTCAGCAACCAAAGTGAGCCATTCTAATTACAGTCCTTGTCATCTTTAAGTAGTTTAATATTGTATTTACTGTAGTTAATGAAGGGAACATTTATTCTGGCTTGTATATGTGTATTCCAACTATCTCTCTGAAAGATCATAGAGTCATAAATAACCTGAGAGAACTTAAACAGATATCACCAAATCGTTCTTCTGATTTAGATATATGGAATTAATTCTAACATAGTCAGTTCTTAAATAATTTTGAACCTAGTAATTCAAGCTAATAATAAAACACTAGTATAAACAAATATTTACACAGTATCCATGTAGTTTAATTTGACATGAGCAAAGAAAGATTTGAAGAGAAATAAAAGTCACTAAATTCTAAAATGTGTTTTCAGTGTTCTGAGTGAGGAAAACTTATTTTTCTACCCTAATTTAGAAGATCTGTCATTTCATCTGTTTTTAATCATCTTCAGGGAAATGTAGCTCCCTTCACACAATAATTTTTTTAAGTGATTGAACTTTACTTTTAGAACTGGTAGTTTTTTTTTTTTAATTGAACTACTTCCTAAGTTTCTTGTACATGCATGGCCAATATCATCACTTTCTTAGAGAAGGCTGAATAGAATTTAAATTACTTCTGTCTGTCTCAGAATTATCAGGGACCTCTGATGCCAAACTATAGTAGTTTTCGGTGATATCCTCAGGGACCTTCCAAGTGTGTAAGACCACCCTGTGATACTAGAGTACTGTGTTTTTAGGCCATTTGTCTGCTCTGAGTTCTTTTTCATCTTATTTTTCTGATTACTCTGACAGTGTAGAATTTTGCCAATATTATTACTTCACTTTTTGTGGCAAGTAAAATTGAACAGGTTTTGACAAGAATAATATTTATGTTGAAAATTACTGCCCTCTGCATGGATGGTGATGGTGATGATGATGACTTTAGAAATGGAGCTTGGTGCCGTCATACCCTGCCCCACTCATGTTTTACATGGATCTTACTATCTCATTTTTCTGTATACTAAAAGTAGATTGGTTTATGGTAGTTTCACATGAAGAGCACTTTAAAGAAATCAGTTAGAGCATCTGATGAATCACTCCAGCACATAATATTTGAAAGGCTATTTCAAAAGACCAAATGCTTAATTAGAAAATGATTTGAATCAGTTTATTTTCTTTGGGGTATTGCTTTTCTTCCTGAAAAATTTTGTTTGAATTTCACAGAACTGTATTTTGTTTGAATTTATTCTTCATAAATAGAGGTATATTTGTTTGAATTCATTCTTAATAATGGTCTTGAAAATAGGTGTGATTCTTTCACGTCCTCGATGGAGCAGTTTAATTTCTATTTTTTGCTTTTGTACTAATAACATATACTTAAAGCATCTCAGTTATCATTTTCATTTATATATCTTTATGCATTTTGTTCATAAAAGCATCTGTTTTCATACTTTTATGTTGGGTTCCTAGATAACTGGTAGTGTTCCAGCATTACTTGCTTCTTCTAAATCTTGCTGTTAGCTTGAGGCTTAAATTTCAGCTTTACTCCAAGTGTTTTTGACACTTGTAGACATTCTGCTATATAGAAATGCAAACTAATTTTCTTGCAAAGTTTTTGGCTGCCAATAACTATTTTTACCTGATTTCTTTCCTGTTGGTGCTTGCCAGCAATTACGTATTTCTTCAGCCCCTCTTAGTCTTTTTGAAATGTATCTGTCTTCTTTTAAGGATCACATATTTTTGTAATCCTAAAAGTAGTATCTGTAGATATAATGGTAAGTAATGATTAGTGGAATCGTTACTTCCACAACTTTGCTTATGTGTTTACTTCATGTTTATATCCTCATTGGAGTATCAGTGCTCCATTAGAGCTCTATATTCATAAACATTTCAGGTACATTTCAGATGTATCATTCTGAGGAAAATTCATGCTTTTTCTATCACAGTCATACTATACGCATCATCTATCTCCATCTACATTTAATTTCAGTCTTTCTGCACCTTGATGATTTCTTGATCTGTGTTAGAAAAAATTATCGTACCTACCCACACAGGGTCTGCTTCTTAACTGCTTTGTTTTCCTTTGCTATTGCTGCTACTTACCTTGTATCTCCTGTTGGTAACTGACTGGCCTATTTGTAGTCAAAATTCTTCTCTCTAACCTTTTTTTCAAAGACACATATGCTGTTTTTCATCTTATTCTATAATCTGCTTTCTGAGTCTTACAGAATAATGCAATGGTCTTTACCGATCTCTCTCAAATGGTAGATGCTCCCAAATATTTTGAATTCTCTTATTTTTCTCATTAGGGTGCAGCGTAGATGCCAAGCAAGTTGAGGAACAATCTGCAGCTGCAAATGAAGAAGTACTTTTTCCTTTCTGTAGGGAACCAAGTTACTTTGAAATCCCTACAAAAGAATTTCAGCAACCATCACAAATAACAGAGAGTACTATTCATGAAATTCCAACAAAAGACACACCAAGTTCCCATACAACAGGTGCAGGGCATGCTTCTTTTACTATTGAATTTGATGACAGTACCCCAGGGAAAGTAACTATTAGAGACCATGTGACAAAATTCACTTCTGATCAACGCCACAAGTCAAAGAAGTCTTCTCCTGGAACTCAAGACTTGCCGGGAATTCAAACAGGAATGATGGCACCAGAAAACAAAGTAGCTGACTGGCTAGCACAAAACAACCCTCCTCAGATGGTATGGGAAAGAACAGAAGAAGATTCCAAAAGTATTAAAAGTGATGTTCCAGTGTATTTGAAAAGGTTAAAAGGTAAAGTGAATTGATCATTTCAGAACTTCCTATTGTATAATAAAAAGAATTCTGTCTTCAGTTACTAAACTACAAATTATAAAAATTATGTGGTAGAAAATGGCTGCTTTTTCAAAACTCAAACTTTTCCAAGTTCCAAAGCAACCTATGTAGTCCAGGTCCACCTCAGTCATTCATGTAGATCTTTTTGTTCATCTTCTTACCAAAACCAGATTGGTTTGTTGAATTTTTATTTATACCATTAAATATGTTTCTTTCATCTGTGGAAATAGAAAATTTATTCACCAGTGGACTTCCTTAGAAGACAATGCCTGTCATTTTCTTGGCTTAAAGAAAAGATAAAAATAATTTATTCTCTATTATCATGTGGCCAGTAAATTATAAACATTTAAATAAGTTGGAAATAAGTTGTAAGCTGTTTGGTATGGACCAAAAAATTATTATATAGTCACAGTGCTGATCGAGTGCTTCATACTGTTCTCATAAAACAAATACTTTTACTTTAGAAATATTTACTAAGTATCTCCTAATTTAAAAACTTTAATATTAAGATTTTATGACAGGCACTGTTGAATATTATTTGAAAAGTAGTATCTGCTTTATAAGCATTAATGCCTTAGGCTGAAATTCTTAACTTTGTATTTGTACATTGATAGTGTCAGCTGATTAGTTTTTTTCCAACTGTTTTGGCCAAATTTAATTTTAGAGTCTTTTTTTGTTTGTTTGTTTGTTTTTGTTTTTTTTTTTGGCAGTGTCTTGCTGTGTAGTTCAGGCTGCCTTCAAACTCACAAGGCCAGCCTAACTACATGCTTGGTCTCAAATTCAGTGATTTCCATGCTTTAGTCTCCTGAGTGCTGGGATTTCGGGCTTGAGCCACCACACCCGGCTTTTAAAATCAATTGAATGCAGATTTGTGTTACTGTCTTATATTTAATAAGCTACTTACAAAGGAATGGTTTTAAATAAATTCCAGTTGTAGAGCTAGCCTGATAGCTCAGTGGTCTAAACAGCCTGCTCAGGCAGAGCGCAGCAGCCAGGTTTGATCCCTGGTGTGAGGTACCGTCCCTGCCCCCAAGGTGCACTGAGAGGGGGACTGAGACGGCATGGTGGCGCACGCCTGTAATCCCAGCACTTGGGAGGCTGAAAAAAGAGTCCAGTCTATGTAGTGAGACCCTGCAGACCCTGTAGACCCTGTCCTAAGTACTGAAAAAAAATCCAATTGTATGAAAATTCAACAATTATGTTACTCTAGTTCTTCTGAGCTTTTTAAAAAATGTTCCTTGAGATCAGCGACCATATATTGCTTGCTTTTGTATTCATACCTGGGACTTAAGCATGTGATAGGGACTGAGGAATTTGAATACACAGTGAGTTGCTGCTCTCTGAATGACAATGGCTTTGACCTAGTATGTTCAGGATGGAAGCATTAATTCCTATGTGTAGTTGGTAGCATGCTTGAATGACCAGTGAGTGGTACAGGCGTGACCCATCACATGCTTGAACCACTGGTACTACAAATGGGTCTAATCACTCTTATTAGTCTTTTTAACAAATAAAATTAATGAAAAGTTGCCTGATGGAACAGTCACACATGTGCCACCAGTTAAATCATCTTTATGCCTTGGGATTCTGGTAAAGTAATAATGAAATAGCACTTCATACTTATTTCTGGTGAAAGGCTTCTAAGACCTTTTAGGATAGGGAGATGAAGTGATTATGTAATTGTTCATTAGCACCTATTAAATTATTTAATTATAAGTCAACAGTTATCTGGCATATGTTATCTTTTGAGACATAATTGTGATATTTTACTTCCTAGATAATATTAATACGTGAGAACTATGTATATTATATGTTAATGCTTATGAATTAGAGCTGCCTATTTGAAAACTGATCATTTGTATGAATTGGATAAAAAGTAGTATCCTATTATAATAAGAGATAATATGAACCTTGAAAATTTAGTCATTTTAAACTGCTCTTCTTTTTGCCAGCAGCCCACCCTTGAGGGTGGGGCTGGCACAATGCCTGAGCTTGCCTAAGCAGGACCTTTAGACTGCTGAGTTATCTCGCGGGCCCCTTAAACTACTCTTAATATACAAAAAATCAACTTAAAAGGTCCTTTAGACAGTTAAAAACTGTTAAAATAGTTAAAACTATCTTTGCAAACATATGTTGTGGCTTTTTTTAGTTATTATATCTAAATGTGACTCAGTTTTAGCATCATTTTAATACATTTTTTGCTCTTGAACATGACCTATTTTGGAATTTTTATTTAATTCCAATTAGTTATTAATAGCCACATGCACTCTGTAGCTCTATGTATATCATTATTTGTAAATATTTTAAAATGCTATTCGAAACAAATTATTACTGTCCTTCAAAGTTGATTTATAGGTAGACATATTCTAGTATGTTCTATTGCTGGGAACCCTTCTTATGGGTTTGTCTTTAGGCTATTTTAGAGACATCCAGTAAAAATGTTTGTAAGGTATTAATTCAAGATAAAACCATTTAATTTCTCTGGATTTAATCACATATGACATGAATAAAAGAGTTGCTATCATTCAGTAAGTTTGCCAGCAGTTTCACACAAGCTCTAAATAAATGTAGTTAGGTAGCAGCAAATACAAATTTTTATAAAAATTAGACTTTCAGTGAATCTTAAGTGTTCAAAAATTTGACAGGCAAAACAAATAGAAAACAAAATACCTTGCTCCTACAAGAGTAAAGTGCACGCGCTTTGGGACAGTGAGGAAAATAATGTTCACAAAGCCCATACACTTTCACTCTTTAGGAGAGTTGCAGCTTCTTTTGGCTTCAGCTACTGAATAGATACAGCTGACCTACCCCAAAATACTAAAAGAACTTCCATGTGTTTATGCATGGTTAATGACAAGGAGAAGGAACAAAAAAACCTAGTGAGGAGAGTTTCTAGTGATCTTTTTTGTTGCATAAAGACAGAAGAAGGCAACTTAGCACGTTTCTCCTGGTGTAACACTGAGAAATACGAGGTGTAATAACTTAATAAAAAAAACAAATGGCTAATGTGTAAGAGAAGGTTTAAACCATAAGTTATAGGAAAGATAGTTGAAAGTGCCTGACACCACTAAATGTCAAATTTTTGTATTCTGAAATAAGAGTTAAATTCTAAAAAGATAGTGTTTTCCTTAAAACATTTGAATATTTGTTTTTTATGAGTTACTTAGTCTTACTCTCCAAGTAACACTGGAATTATTTCCAGCTCTTACAAGCTGGACACCTTTTCAGCGTATTCAATATAACAATGAAATACACTAAAATGTGTAATGTTTTACATGAATTTTTATTTGAATTAGTAGCGTTATTTGGGGTTTGTTTGCCATCTGCTTTCATGAATCCTAAATTAATTATCTGAGTCAGGGAGTCCACTAATTAAGCACTTACTTTCCTTTACAAGTTGCATGTTGAATAGTAATTATTTTTATCACCACCCCCCAACTTTGAATAGTAATTTGAAGAGTTTCAAATGTGCTTGTAATATCTGATTTTTATAGCATCCATCATCCCTTTAATGAGAATCCTTCCTCAGTTATCATTATTTTGATCTTATTTACTCCCTTTTGTTTCCCTTAACATTGCTAAATTGTTTCTTGTGTTTTACCACTTCTTCTTATTCTAATTTACGTACCACCTTTTTTATAGCAATTACTCTGGTATTAAATTATTGTCACTACTTGGTAGTCTCTGAGTTCAGTCGAAACAAACTTGAGCTTGTTAAAACTCAGCTTTTTCTCTATACATTTCTTCCATGCACCTCCTTCTCCCAGTCTTTCAGTCTGATCATTATCTTTTGCAGGAGCACATTATTTAGCAAGTATTTACGTTAAAATTTGTAGTCCAGGGAAATTTGGAAATCAGATTTAGTCCTGGAAGATTTGGAATATCTCAACATACATTTCATTTCACTGATAGCGTCCAGTGAAGGTATCATTTAAGCCCTGACTTGTAAGTCTGTCTAACAATGCACAAGACAACTCTTCACTTTTCATTAATTTCATGCTATAATAATACAATAATTATCATTTAATTATTCTAAAGTACTGGTTATTTAGATAGAAATTTTAGAGCACTGAAAGATCAAATAATTTTTGTGGTGTCACATTAGTTCCTAACAGAAGCAAGATAAATTAGTGGGTTTTTTCTTACTCTCAATGTAGAAAAACATTTGCTAGAAAAGAGCTATTCCACAATTCAAGTATATTCTAATTTTAAAAATGTTTATTAGAAAAGACATCTAGTTATATTTAGTACAATATTGTTTTGCCCTTACATTTATTTAAATATTCCGTAGAGTACTGTTTTCTGTAATTTTTTTGTTTTTTAAAGCAAGTACAAAATAGTACCAAAACAAAAAATTACAAATGATACAGAATTTCACTTAACAAAGTAATATGAATTTCACAGTATTTGTTGTAATACAGTGTTGTTTCCAACCAGTTATTCATATTATGAGATATATGCTTGTAAAATTGGAAGAAAAAAGTATACAAGAAATTAAGAAAAGTACAAACAATTGAAAAGAGACACAACAAATTAATACCTGCTCCTTTCCATCAACCAGCAGAAGTGCACAATACAGTTGTCCAAACCATCCTGCTTATATTACATAGTTATATCTCTTTCCCCCACTCCCTCTCCTGATAAAGAAGATGTGGTATTTTTACACAATGGAATATTACTCAGCTATAAAACAGGATAAATTTGAGTCTTTTGTCAGTAAATGGATGCAACTAGAGAACATACTCTTAAGTAAAATAAATCAGACCTGCATGTGCAAACATCATATTGTCTCAGTGTGAGAACTTGAAAGAGAACGTGGAGTCTGAAGGATACAGTAGGAAAAGGGAATGAACGTGTTCAAAAGGGTAGAGTTACTGAATTGAGGCAAAGGATGGCATAGGGTACTCCTTTCCTTGCAGGCCTCTTACTATTCTTTATTTAACTCTTTAAAGCCACTAAATTTTAGAGTCAAAATGCAAATTTTGGGCAGGGCATGGCGGTCTAAGTGCCTGCCTGGCAAGTGCAAGGACCCAGATTCAATCCCTGTTACTGCATGCTGTGTGGGCCCTGCGCCAAACTGGCCCCTGAAACTGAACATGGTGGCACAGGCCTGTAATCAGCACTGGGGAGACTGAGACAGGAGGGTCACTAGATGTCTGAGCTGCATAGTGAGACCCTGTACCAAATAAATAAGTAAATAAAAAATAAATGATTTTTTAAAAATGCAAATTTCAATAATTCTTGTAGGTAAAAAGTTTTGTGTACTTAGTAGTAGAAATTACAAATTTGAATCTTGTTAAAAAGGAAAGACATGCTGAACTTCTAGAAGTATTGAATATCATTGGCAGTTAAAATACATCACATTTTCATGTTACTCATATTTTTCTTTCTTTGTAATGATAAGTATTTTAGTATTATTACCCATTTTCTTTTCTTGTTCTCTAATGCTGGAGTCAAATTTTGATTGTTAAAAAGGGTAGAATATTTGGAGACAAAATTAATATTTACTGATACTATGACTGTATGCTATGACATGATAGAGCCTCCTTTATCTGTCAGGAATTGATGAATAATTATAAAGTTAAGATTTGGAGAAAGAAAAGCAATCCTATTCATTTGTTTATAAAAGAACCCATTGTTGGCTGATAAAATTTGAATGTAGCCATTAAAACTGAGGGAAGTTTGCAGAGCCTGTTACTGAAAAGAACATATGACTTTGGATTGAAAAGGGGGAGGAGCCAAAACAAATAGCACCTTTGTATATGCTTCTAGTTTTCTACATGCATTTTTTTTTCTTTTCTACTATGTGATATATTTTTGTGTCCAGGAAATAAACATGATGATGGTACACAAAGTGACTCTGAGAACACTGGGGCTCACAGACGCTGTAGCAAGCGTGCGACTCTGGAGGAGCACTTAAGGCGCCACCATTCAGAGCAGAAGAAACTGCAGAAGAGTCAGGCCTCTGAGAAGCATCAAGACCCGGCTGTTGTAAGTCAGACTGCTTTTATGATTGCATTCTTTGATGAAGACAATCCCAGAAAAAGGAGGTCATATTCCTTTACTCAAAGTACAGGAATCTTGTGCCAGGAACCTACTGCACCACATACAAAACTTGAAAAAGCAAAATCTCCAACAGCAGATGCCAAAGTGGTTTCTTTGTCTTTACAGACTAGCTCTGCGCATCACAGAGGAGGGGGGCATGGTGTTCCACATGGGAAATTGTTAAAACAGAAATCAGAGGAGCCATCGGTGTCAATTCCCTTCCTACAAACTGCATTATTAAGAAGTTCAGGGAGTCTTGGGCACAGACCAAGCCAGGAGATGGATAAAATATTAAAAAATCAAGCTACTTCTGCTACTTCTGAAAAGGATAATGATGATGACCAAAGTGACAAGGGTACTTATACCATTGAGTTAGAGAACCCCAACAGTGAGGAAGTGGAAGCAAGAAAAATGATTGACAAGGTAAATAATTGAAATTTGAGTATGATCTTAGCTGTATGGTATATTTGACTGTTGGAAATTACTGGAAAGACAGCATGAAATACTCTTGTGTAGTCAGTGGTATTGGAATTTAGGATTCTGTTAGAAAACTACAAGACTAACATGAGCAAAAATGCTTTCTGATTTCATTTTGCTTACATTCAGAGATTTCCTGAGTTTCACATATAAAGTTCTATACATTTAATCTGATTGGATATTTTAAAGGTGTAGCCATTTAAAATAGGCTCTTAAGAATAGTATATTTTGGAATTACTATGTTACGCTTATTTGTATCTCTGATAAATGTAAATGTTAACCACAGATTTTCTGTGTGTTGATTTCACGTTGGAAAGAGATTTTTTTTAAAAACATGTTTTCATTAACTTTGCCTTTATTTTCTTCATTTCTGTTCAGTACTTTGTATTTGGTTATAGAAAGGCAGTGTATGAAAACACAAATCAGGATTTTTACATTATACTCATTTTAGCCAGGCTTTTGTCCAGTCAGCATGGTTATCTACATCTTACAGGTATTCTTTGTTACAGTTGGTTAATATGTATAAAGATTATTGTATGCTCAAAAAGTAGTTTTTCTTGATTTTAACCATGATAATGGAAAGTTGACTTTAGAATCAGCTTTTTTTTTTTTTTAATCTCCTGCAAAATAGGAGCCCAAATTTGGGTAGACAACAACCTCTTCTTTAAATTCTTGCTACTCAAAGTATACCCTTGGGTGAGCAATGTTAACATAATTTAGGAGGCCCACTCCAAAATGCTGCATCAGAGCCTGCTTTAAAAAGAAGTTCCTAAGGTAGCTTATGTCCATGTTAACACTTAAGATGCATTAGTTTAGATGATGAAATTCTAGTGTGTTCTTTCAAGGAGTGGGTAAGATAACCTTTTGGGATGCAGGAAAAATATTAGGAATTATGTTTACCTTTTTATATTTTTATATTTTGACTTTTTCTTTTGGAATGTGTTCCAGAGAACATAATCTTTATTACTACATTGTGCACATCTATAATGTCTAACTGCATGTGTATTGATGAGCACATGATCAAAATATTTTACATTGTGACTACACAACTCCACATTTTTAGAGACCCATTGGTTCAGGAAATATGTGCTCTGTAAACAATATTATTATGGTTGTTCAAAAGAAATACAGAGCTTAAGCATTTAATATTTGACTCAGAGTTATTGATGCTTTTTACATTAAAAGGTTATTTTATAGTCAGTATTACATATTATTTAAGAACATGGACACTTACAGGCACACAGATCAGAGAGTATACATAAACTGCAAGTATTTCTGTGTGTCCTTGGGTACATAAACTTCTTTAATCTTGTTTCATTTTTCTAAAATCAAAGAAGCTATTCTAGGTTTTGCAAAGTCAATAAAAATATAAAAGGCTTATACTCTTTATCATATGGAACCTCTATAAAAGCCAGCTGTTTGTTATTACCTGTATTAGATATTTCCACACAGTAATCTCTATACAAGGTACTGTAAATTCTGGAAAGCTATTTCGGCACTGAACTGTGAAGCCCAAATGGAAGATACAGTGGAAGAGTCCAACCTGGCCAGGACAGAAAGCTATGAAAGAAGTCATTGTTATAGATGAAGCTCTTTTAAAAACTTCTGGATAGAGATGGGACCCCAAAATAGGGTTCACCCCTGTGCTCCATAATTACCATAAATATACCTTTTTCACTCTCAAAAAGTCCCAGTTTTGTGAGCAGATTGTATGATCACACTGTGGATAGAAAAACCTAAGATATTAGAACAGGATTCGCTTAAAGGAATAATGGCATCATGTGATAGAACAGATTTATTCATTCATTTGTATAAACAAGAAAACAAAGCTGAGAACATACTGCAGGAAAATAAGAATCATTACATTATCTTGACTACCAAAGTAAAAGAACTGAGAATCCTCAAGCCATGATTAAAACTAGAAGTCAAATTTAGGCAAATTAAATTTGGGCCCAGGGCAAAGAAACTAAGAAACCAAGAATCAGATCTCTGAAGAGGATGAAGTAACCTGCTGGCATGGAAAAACAAAGGCTAAGAATGGCCAGACTGAAGGGCATAAGAGCACTTGGGGAGGGAAGAGTAGATGTAGGCTTCAGATCAAATTGCTTGGAGGAGCTCTGTCATCTATTTTCTCCTTTTTAATTTTGGGAGTGAAGAGAATAAATGGGAATCATCAGCTTGATCTGTCTAAACTCCAATGATTTTAGTTTTAAAACCTTTTATGTAGTCTGTTTCTTTTCTCATCCCATCATTGGAGAAGTAGAGAACTCATTTATTTCATTGATGATGTTCTAGGCTTAGTATTAGGGAGTGGTAATTCAAATAAAAAGAAACTGGATTTTTCCTTACAAGAAATTAGTTTACAGTGGGATAAAAAGAAAATTAAAGGGGCCAGGGAGATGGCTCAGTGGATTAAGTGCTTCCCTGGCAAGCACAAGGGCCTGAGTT